>LS504615.1:0-259313 GCA_900490845.1 Pristionchus japonicus | reverse complement strand
TAGAGTTCGTAATTCGGTTCGGGTAATCGGGTAGGAGACCGGGTAGGAGAGGCGAGAAATGAGGAATGAGATTACCCGACATCCGAGCTCGAAGTGAGCCATTACCCGACATTCGTCTCGTTTTTTCTCGGATCACCTATGCTCCAATGAGCTCGAATCGCTGTATCAATAACATGAATATGTAATCAGAGGTTCGGGTTCTGTTCCCGGTACTCTCCAGCGCAAAGGAACATTTTTCAGATCGATTTGGTTCTGTCTGAAAACCGATCTGATTTTAGCAGAATCTTGTCGGAAAGTTAGTATTTTTGTGTCAGATACCCTAGACTAAGTCAAGTTCGACAATGATTAGAGTTTGAAGTTTGAAACCTCGCATCACGCATCTTGGATCGAGCGAAATAGTTCTATTAGCCCATTTACACTACGTTTTACAACATCTTTTCAAAGAAGACTATGATCAGATAGCACTTATGAAACCAAAAATGCTAATATGAAATTACCTCACCCAGGGTTTCGTTCTATGAGCACTTTCAATCAATTATCAGACGTTTGGCGTGATGCGAAATGACCTCAAATAGATTTTATGGTGACGTAGTGACAAGATACGAAGCAAAATACAGACCAAACCAGCGAAATTCTCACGAGAGACCGCGCGCGTTCAAGGAAAGAGGCCGAAATGGTGAGTTATTGCAATGGCAGTCAATTATCATAAGCGATACATCTTTATCCTAAGCGCGGATGTCGGGTAATGGATCATTCCGCACGTTACCCGACATTCTCCTCCCTCTCATTCCTCATTCGCGGGTACCCGAGATGTCGGGTAATGTCACATTTCGCACTCTACTATGGTAGTTGTGGTACTTCAACGATAATGTGAGTGCTGCATGACGAAGTTTTCTGCGATGTGGTGTGCAAACCGTACCTGTATGGTGTGCGCCAGATAGGAAAAGGCGCACTCGGCGCACACAATGCCGAACGAGCCGTCCAGGTTGCGTGCGATGGCGGCGTTGATGCGGTGCTTGCTGTCGGATGGCGAGTCGGAGATTCCCTGAGATGATTACGGTAGGAGAAGAAGGTTACTGTACGTATGCATTGATTTTGTTTGATGCTGCAAATATCGATCTTTTCTGGTATGAGTGCGTCTAAAGATGAGAAGTTGAGAGAGTGATGATGAATGATGGTGAAGGATCACCGATCAGAGATCACTCACCTGCACGATGATCTCTCGCAGCTCGCTGCTGTTGCAGTTGGGATCGAGGGCGTACGGGCCGTTCTGCTGCTGCAAATATAGGGTTATGGTCTGGCTTCGCCATCCTACTGTAGGATTCCTACATATATTTCCTTATTCTGTAACCTCCGACGAGCAATCAGACTGAACATATTCGGCCTTCTCGAAATTTGACGATGCGCATGAATTTTGAGAAGAGAACGGGGGTTCATGTTTCGTATTCAGAACAAACAGCGTCGAAGAGAGAATGTGATGATTTACCCATGGATGAACTTGTTGAATAAATAGTGCAAAATCTGTTCCAATGTAACGTGCGAGAAATTTGATAGTGATAACGAGGATGGTTAGTGTTTCATGGGTGACTGAAACGGGCAGGGAGACGCAAGTGGATGATCTGTGTATGACTTTCATTTTGAACAAATACAATACTTGTTGATGACGCATTGAGCGTCCATGATGCTTTTCTGATTAGGGTCCGAGGTCGATATTCAATACGATCGATCCGTTGCTACCGTACCTGTTTGAGCGTAGTCTTGGCGACCGCCGAGCCGAACGGGAACAGCGAGGAGGAGGGAATCTCTGCAAGTGTTATCGATCGATGATGTTGTCTGGATGTAATGCTAGGAGATACGGTACCTCCCGAATCGATCGATACCACGGGCGGTCGTCTGTTGCTAGAAGAGGATTGCTTGCGAGATCGGAGGAGCGAGCGGAGGGGAGGGAGGGAGGAGGTGAGGGATTCCTCATCGACCGTCCATGAGAGGGTCGAGACTGAATCGGGGTACGGTGGGCTACTGTAGTCGCGTAGATCGAGAATGGTACGATAGTAACGTTTAGGATCGGAGGTGTACAGTGCATTATCGATTCGAGGTAAGTCAAACTGATCACTTACGCTCCTCCTCCTTGGCCCGGCGCCTGCAGTCGGTGAGCAGCAGCAGATCGGGAAGGAGCAGGAACAGCCAGCGCATTACGGATACTGTAGGTATTGATTGACGGGAAGATAAGAGTACTGTAGGTATTGATTGATTATGGAATTTCAATGGATTGAGGCGATATTCAATGAGAATAATGAAACGTGGGAAGTGTCAAGGAGGGCACGCCACACGCCGAAAAGAAGAAGTGTGTTGTGGAATGAGGATAGGCGGGATTTCTCGAATCAATGAGGTTCTGAGATCTAGAATTCACTTTTTCTCTCGTAGAGGAGACTAGACCGTTCCCTCCTTCTAGCGGGATCTCACGCGTCGGGTATCTCGCACCCGGGGAAGATATCCGGATACCCAACCCCCTCCCCAGATCAGATGTGCTCGAGGGAGGGATGAAGTTGGGAGACGCGAGAGAACATGTAAACTGAAGAGACCCTGTGCGAATGTGTTTCAAGGATGAGTGAAGATGATAGACGGAGAGAGAAAGGATCCTGAGTTGGCGTCAGATGTGAAGAAACTTCCGTAAACGGAGAAGTTTGATGAAGAGGGGCAATCTCTTCATTATCCACGCTCTCTAGCCGATTAGACAGATCGAGTGAGCATGATAGATTTCGTTAAATTTCGGAGTTTCAGATAGATGGATTTCATAATTTTCTTACTTTCTCGCTCCGGTTAGCCGAAATTTGAGGACCTACTGATATCAAGACGAGTTCATACAATCCAAATGCGCAGACCGCGATGAGAGAGACGAGCGAAACCCTCCCCGGACTCTCACCCGGCGCGTCTAGAGCGCATCTTTCGAACGAGTCCCCCATCTCCCGCCTCTATCGGGGAAAGCGCAAATGTGCTCTTCGTGATGGGCGTGATATCCACAGCCACGCCTGGCGCCCGGTGATCACCACCCGGCACAGTGCTCGATCCTCGTATCGAGACGTCCCCCCACTGTTGCTCCCGTGGGCCAGCTTTTGGTATGACCATCCCCGCCAGGGCGTGGCAACAAGCACCGATTTAGGGTAGGAGAGATAAACTATGGATCTTTTTTTTGATCCATAGTAATACAATCAGAAGCGCATGAGATCGCACTCAACCCTCTCTTGATAGGTTGGAAGTGTGCTTTGTTATAGGATTCTTAATGTTTGGTGTATTGATTCACCGTAGATCAAGCAGGGGAGGACAGTGTGGCCGTTGCTCATCCTGTAGATCAAACTACATTCTTCCTCTCCTCCTTTGATCCCATCCCCGTGAGTTCAAAAGTTCAATCGGACTTGTTTACTAGTTTCGTGTGCTGTACTTTGCCCTACGAGAGAGCTTGTGAAAGTGAGAGAGAGAGAGTGCTTGGGAAGCGCAAAGTGCACGCAGGTCCCCTCGCCTCTCCAAGACCCGTGTGATCTCTAGTTGAGGCGCTTCCCTTCGCTGTCTTGGAAGGGAAGGAGTGATCGATTGCCCTTCCACTTGTGCCTTGATTCCGAGCAGTTGCGTTTCGTTGTAGTGCATGTAATCGTATTCCGCTCTTTGTCTATCTTCGGTTTCTTCCTCGCGCGAAATTGAACAATTTCCATGCCATCCACTGGTGTGCCTCTTCTATCGTACGAGCCCTCGCTTTCCTTTCCCACCGTCTTGTTTCTGTCTGTCATTTACCCTTTTCTTGTCCCTTCTATCCTCGAGATTTGCGCTGCACGGTTACATAAAATTGGTCGGTTAGGCCTGTCTTTTCCCTGTCCCTCGCTATCCTCATCTTTGCACTTCCCCTTCTTTCGTATCCCCGCGAGTTTCGAGCTATCCGATTTGCAGTCCTTGCTCTGTTTCTCTCTCTGTCCCTCTCGTTCTTTCGAGGGGAGACGTCACTCTCCATCCCCTTCCCTCCACTCCTCCATCCTGCCCTGTGTTATGTCCAGTGAGAGACGAGAAGCAGGCGCGTCTTTTAGCGAGTGTTTGGCCGTATTTTCGACGTTTAGAAGGGCGTTTGGCGTTGTTTTCGCGGGTTTTGCATTGCGTTTGCAAGTATTGTTGTTGTCGGAAGGCGCGATTGGATATTCGGCCACTTTTGTTTAGTCCTCTCGTTTTTGCTGGCAATCTCGCGGCTTCTCTGCTCCCGTTTAGCCCTTTCTCTCTCTGCGCTCTCTCAGTTCCGCGTAATGTCTCGCCGCCATAGCGGCAACTGCGTGAGGATTCGAAGGGCGCGTGTGAGAGGGTAGGGAGTTGGAGGAAGTTGGCGCATCAAAGAGGCAAGCGGGGCATTTGATCACGAACTCATCCTTGAGTCGGTAGAAACGTCAGTTTGCCAAGCTACAGGGGTCAAGGGAGAACCCCGATCTAGCGTATTCATACTCTTTTTGTTTCCCTTCATGACATCTGGACAAGGACAGGAGTAAACAATCTTGATCATGCGCCTTTCGAAGATTGCGAAACCAAGTTTCACTGTTGACTGAATAGGTTGCGGAGACGGAAAGAGTTAATGGAAGCAGATCTGCTTTTTCAATAAACTATTCTAAATTCAGTAATCTGGGTGAGGCGCGAGATGAGCTGATTATATGAGGATATTCACGTGAAAGCTTTGAACTGTTTGCGCATCGAGGTGAACGCTCATTGGGCGAAATAAGCGAGATAGAAAACGGGAATTTGACTGGCGAACGCGATCATTTTGATGTCTCTATCGAGTCATTTTTCCTCCCTTTCATTCTAACCTCTTAAATTCGTGCCGCGCAGTGGGTATGGCCTCTGAAATGGAAGAGCGCTATTCGCTGCTCCCCGGCTGTGGGTTTCTCCCTGATCGATGATCTTTCTTGCGTTTATCTGCCACAATCGATTACCGTATCCTTCCCTGACTATCGTACTTGCTCAATCAATTACCGTACTTGCAGCGCCGGCCGACTCTCCGACGCGTGCAGCAGCAGCAGCAGGAATGATGGCGGCAGGAGCGACCCGAAGCGTCTCGATGACGGAGGCCATGGCCAAGGAGGTGAGCAAGGGTTTCATTTCGCATTTGAAGCATGGAAACCCCTGGAGTTGGGGTTGCGTCTTGAAGCAATAATGAAGAGAAAGTGAAGTAGTTTAGAAAAAATACTGCAATTGGTTATTAAAACAAAAACAAAAACTGCAATTCGACTTTCACTAGCGAAAGCGGTGACCTGTGATGGCTAGTTAGTGCAGACTGTACGCGAGTCTGTACTGGGAAACTTGGTTTGTTCGTGTTTCGCGGTCACAGGAAGAGAAGGCAGGAACTGAGACTGGTGATAATCTCTTTGTTGTGTTTAAAAAATATATTGATCGGTGATTGGTGTTGTGTGTGTGAATTATCTGATGTCATTACATCCCTTATCAATTCGTAATTCTAAAGCTGCACATAATCGAGCATTTCCGTAGTGGTAGTTGGCGCCTGATCGCCGCATATTTTGAGGCATTTGAATCTGCATTTGGCCACTCTTGTAGGGTGCCCGTGTGCTCCCAATGTCCCCATATTGTAAAGCAGAGATCACTGCACATATATAATTTCCTCCTCACTGTAGTGTGCTCGTCACCGATTGTCTCGTAGTTTCGTATGGAGAGTCTCTTGAGACATATTGCGAATGCGGACATTGTTGTAGGCTGGCGCTGTACTGCTGTGCTCCGAATAACCCCCTATTGGAGGGTAGAGATCGCTCACTACAATCACAACCTGATAGGCTTTCCCCAATATCTCTGGTATTGAATTCCTAGTAGGCCACCTAGTAAATCTCCTAGTAGGTGACAGGCTAGCAAACTAGTAGGAGTTGGACTAGGCGGCCTACTAGGAGCCGTGCGGCTCTAGGTCACCTACTAGGAGAAAGGGCGCTGTTTCACTAGGTGGCCTACTAGGAAAGAGAGAGGAGAGAGTGCTCCCTCACAAGGTACTAGGGGAGTGGGTTACTGTAAACACTCGAATTCTTGCTAAATCTTCGCAATTCGATTTCCGTGTAGATTAGCTGTTGGTTGGAGGGTAGCATTATTTGAAAGATATGAATGCGGTGAGAGTATTTTTAATGCAAAAAAAATAAAAATAAATATTTTTGCGATTACGAGAGAACCATAACTCTCAACCACTAGGTGTGATGTTCCATTGAATTAGTTAGTCCATACAGCTATCAAGCCATACGGAGCAAACCATCCATTTCCAAAAACGATCTAACAAGTGCAGATCGTGAACGAGCAGTAATGTAGACGTGTGCTTGCGCAGTTTTTATGAGTTGAGATGTAGGAGGGAAAAGAGATGAGAACTCATAGGAAGAGTGCGCTCTAGACACGGCGGGTAAGGGACAGGCCTTTGCAAGGAAGCAACCGGAGACTCTTTGTTCCTACTAGGTCACCTAGAGGTGTCTCCCTAGTAGGTAGCCTAGCGTGTGCTAGGTGGCCTACTAGGAAGCTTTCTGGGCTCTCTAGGTGACCTAGTAGGAAGAAAAAGCCTCTCGGGAGGGTCTGATTTTCACTAGGTGACCTACTAGGAATGGGCTCGAAAGGCTGGTTTACTAGGTGGCCTACTAGGAACTAAATACCAGAGATAGCGAGCACGACTCTGGCACAGATCAGTGTCTCATTTGGAGCGGCGCGTTGAAAGAATGGGATCAATGTTCTCGCCCTCTACATTCCCCATACTCTCTTGTCAGTGATGCAGTGCAATAGAGTGTACTATCGAGAGAGTTCGCTTGTGATATCGAAATAGTGGGACTTTGGAGCTGATTATAGAGGGTTATCAGCATGATACCTGCCGCCGTGACTCTTGCAAATTGCCTTTACTATTGCGCAATAGTGAGTAATGTGGACCTCCAAAGTGTTGATTGTAGTGATTAATGTGCAGGGGTAGCACAACAAAATGTGACTGTATCCAGTTGCGTGATGCCAATACAACAGAGGCACCGGGTGTTGCCGCAGGTTTACGGAGTTGTGGTTCCTGCATTCGAGATTAGCCAGAAATCGAAGCAAGCGCTTGATGGGAAGTAAGAATGCTGGTAGAAGCATCAATCTCTCTTCCCGACTATCAATCATCGCACTGCGCGACGTGGCCATCAAAGCGCGTCAAGCACCATCTTATCAACCCCCTCCTCCCCCCTGTATTACTGATCTGCCCTAAGGGCACGCTTGCTCCCCTCTTTGAATTTCAAAAGTGATGGAGCACGTCAAAACAAGAGGGCGCCGGCGACGAGAGCGGGGGAGAATCAGACGGGAGGAAGGAGAGGAGGCAGAGAGTGAGGAAAGAGGGCAGACCGAGACGGCCAATCAACAGATAGTCACACACTCTCTCTCTCTCTCGCGAAGAAGGCAGTCTGTATTATTTCTTTCCTCCCATTCGGTTGTGAAAGAGACTGACAAAGTGATATGGCGCCCGGACTGGAAGTGAGACCGCACGCGGCCCCGTCGCAGGAGGACATGCAGCATCCCAAGGTGGGTGATCGTACTCTAGACGGTCTGCATGGTTGTGAGCTCGCAAGTGATGGAAAATCAACTGATGGTTGGATCAGATGTAGCAGCGAAGGGTTGGTCAGAGAAGTTGTCTCGAGCCTGGGATGATCCAGGATGATGATCAGCGCTTTCTTCTAGAATGGCGCTTGTAAGGAATATTGAATCTGGCTGATCAGAATCCTAAGGAAATTCTGTGTGCCGTTGAGGAGCTAAATAGCCTCCAGGAGTGTGCTCTGACTGCTCTGAGATCATTCCCTTGTGAGTCAGAGTTTGCGTGGTAGCGTAACCAAAGGGCGTAGGAGATGCATCTATTTGATGTGTTAGAGTTGGTTGGTTACCGAGTGTGTTTTCTGATTTGGAATTGACGGTATGGATGGTGATACGATACCGCGATGTGTTCCGTTGTTGTGCCCCTCGATTTGTGGAGGAGGGATGTGTGGGCTGGGAACTCCTTTGAAAACGCGAAGTTGTAAAAGCTACACCCGTCGTAGATTCTCGAACCTGATCATTGCACAGTTGAGAGCGATCTTTGGAGAGAGCAGGGGAGTAAGCGGGGAATCAGAAAGATGCTCTCCTTTCTGATGAGTAAATACTCGATGATTGACTCTTGGATCATGATAGAATGGCGGTGATGAGGTGTTGGCATTACATGATATAGGAGGATGGTGTGGTTCAAAAGCCGACACGTTTGAAGAACGGCATTTGACAGATGCGCAAGTCGAAGTGATTGAGGAAACTAGAGTGATGTTGTCACCGACGATTGTTTGTCGGATAAGCGAGGAGGGGTTCACAGAAGTAGGACGAGGCTGCTTCCACACTTCTTGTCTACTCCGCTTCTTGTATATGAGTGATGCTCCTTAGAATCTGTTTGAGTGAGTGAGCAGTACGCGCATCACGTCAGTATTGTGTGCTCATTCTCGGTTCGTTTTCTTGTCTTTCCTCTTCTCTTGTCTGAGATCACTCGGAAGGGAGGAGGAGCCTCCCCACCCACATTCTGATTACTCTGAGGGGTATAAGGGCGAATGCTGACTCCGGAACAGACCAGTGCTCTTTGCCCCGAACGCTAAGTCACCGTGAGCCTACTCTGGAGTCTCTCGACGCTTTTGATCTGATGCTCTGGTTTCGCCCTTATTGCGTCAGGCACGCTGATAATTCTTTGATGATTATTGGTTTTGATTTATTGACCTCTCCTTGATTGACTCAGCACATTTTCCCTCCTGATTCATGCTGGAAATATTTCTGAACGGTGTTCTATGTCTTTGCTATTCACCGCCTTTGATCTTCGATGTTGTTATTTCGAAAAGCTCCTGATTGTTATCACGGAAGCTATCAGATCAGATCGTGTTGATAGGGGAAGGATGCCACGTGGGTTCGAATGGTTGTGTGGCAATCCCCGCTGGGTTTCAGTTCCCATTCAGCTGTGCACATTGATTGCTTGCAGGGAGGGGAAAGGGGAAATGGCGGAAACGAGATGCAATGGGAATTGAGAGGGCGCAAGCTGGCAAAGGGAAGAGCCAAAGTTGATAGACAAAACAGTGCACGCCGCACACGTTTTTGTTGTTTGTTTCGTCTGCAAATTTTGATGATTTGTCGTGGTTCTCAATCAGAAATCATTGGCAAATAGGCGAATTTCGAAAATCACTTTTGTGATGTTAGATCGATGGTACTCCCCTAGTGCAACGAGTGTGCCCTGTTCCCGAAGTGTGTGTGTGTGTGTGCCTATGCACAGATTCGATGATAATATCGACTGTTTTCGTCTGATGCGCGCGCATGATACTGTGAGGGTGTTGTGTTGACGAATGATATTGAATGAATGATATCTTCACAGATTGTTCTTTGCCATGAAAGGCGCACTGTTTATCGGCCTAGCCACGGCTCTAGAAGGTTAGAGATAGTTAGAGAACAAGGGAAATTGAGAGAGCACCGCAGAGAGCGATGAGATTGTCCGTGTGTTGTTATCAGTTTGGGATAGAGAAGAGAGAAGAAGAAGAAGAAGACACGACTATCAATGCAACGCGTCTCTGCGGTGTTACTCTTGCGTTTCTACCCTACTTGTTACCACGTTGAATGGATAGGGAAGCGCTCTCCTCAATTCACACGCTGTTTCATCTTCTTTTTCATAACAAATCAAAATTTTACCATAAATCCAATGTGAAGTGAGGAGACGATTCCATTTTTGTTGTTGACGCGATGTGGCGATTGTAAAATGCGAAGTTTAGAACTTAGAAACGTGAAAAATGGAAGAGCTGGACAAAGTGCCGCCCCTGCACAAGTTGTCGAACCAGCAGCGATGCCGGCTGATCTCGACATGTGAGGTAAATGAAGGGTTCCTGAAACTCGAGCGTCCCGGCTTCCTAGCCCGGTTGTGGGAATCAAAGAGCTAAAAAGTGTGTAGGAGCTTTTAGTTGGCATCTGGCAGGAAAGTGTTTACAGTTTGGAATTGGGAGAGCAAGAGGAGTTTCCCCAAGGAAAATCGATCTGATCTGATAGCTCTCTATTGTCTCCTGGTTATCTGATTGCTCATTGATCTCTGTCGCCAAACAATCTGAATTGTGATCGCGCCCGCACGTCTGACCCCCCCTTGAACCACTTCAGTGCTTTACCGTATCCTGCAAGAGAGATGGCACCCCCGTCGTTTGCCCGATTGATCTCAATGGATGACCAGGCGAAGGCCTTTGTGGTGCGGAGTTTGTTGTTTTCAAAAATTGAACCAGTGAGAGTACGATTCGAGTTGAGCGGCATGAGCCGCTCTGATTCGATAGGTCAATGGTTGGCTTGGAACGTATTTTTAAAAATACAGCAAATGTTCTGGGGAATCCATCGGTTGTACTGGAGCTTCATGTATTCAATGTATTTTCCCTCTTCATTGGTACGAAAAAAAAATCAAACAAGCTCGTGGCATGGTTTTTGCGCTCACAGGAAACACTCAATTACTGAGACGCATAATCAACGATGTCAACAAACGAAAAAGCTGGTTGTGAGTCAGCACCGTGATTTTGGTTTGATCTATCGCCTACCGGAAGCGGAAGCTACATTAGAAATGGAAAGTTGCGTGAGTGTGAGTGTGAATTTAGCTGATAGGTCGGGAAAGTTGGAGGTATAGTGCAGTGAACGAGCACGCCGCGCACTTTTCTTCGCCAAATCTGGCCAAAATCAACAGGGCCCCGTGATTAACATGTAAAGTGCGCGGCAGCGGCAGGATGAGACGCTATTGCCAAAAGGGGCGAGATGGATTCGCTAGTCGCACCGAGCAAGCTATCACAGTTCTCGACGAGGAAAATTCCGGTGGAGGAAAAGGAGAACTGGGCTGTTGCGGGACAGTGTCGACCAAAGTAACACCCAGCGATCCTTATCCTAGCCGCATGCGCCTACAAATTGACAGGAAGAACCTATTCAGTATTCGGAAAACCGCGGCGTCCTGTTGAATCGAACAGGTTGAGCAAACACCAGCAAGCTAGTGTGCCTATCGCGCGCATAACTTGGTAGGAACCGTGCCTATTGTGTCGAATAAAGGGGTGAGCAGTGCACCTTGTTCGCTCCAAATGTGGAACACGGCTACGTCACAGCTTTACTCCACGTGCTATTTTTGTGTGTGCATTCGGCAGCCTTTTGTCTGTTCTATTTTAACCGGTCGGGAGTGGGATCGAAGAGATGTGGGCGGAGCCTCGATCTCTCGCCTATCCCCCCTATCAATAGAGAACTTGGCCAGTTAGTTCGCTCTTCCCCACTCCCTTCTCATCCCTTTTCTTCCTGCCGTTGCCGCGCACTTTGCTCACGCCGGCCCCTGTTGATTTTGACCCGATTTGGCGAAGACAAGTGCGCGGCGCGCGTTTCTGATCTACTAATCGATAATGGCAAACCCACACCGTCCGCTGCACTCGCGCTCCAGCAATGGGCTGGTGCCAGATGCGGTATGCGAGTCTTTGATCTTTGATCTCTCATCTTATCTTTGAAATATTCAGACGATCATTGTTGCATACCGGGTTTATGGGTATGCTATTGTAACTCACTTGTGGGGGCATAGCGCAGTCGGTAGGGTGCCCGGCTGTGTGACGCGAGGTCCCGGGTTCGAATCCCGCGCTCGGCAAAAGTCTTGCCAGACCACCCCAACAGGCCTACCAAGCCTGGTCCAATTGGTACTGGTCAAAAACCAGGAGTAAAGGGACGGTGTCGCCGGCTGGCAACTGAGTGACGACTTATACCGTTATATGCATCGAAAATGTGTATTAGTGTAGATTAGGATAATCAAATACGCATGTTAATTGATTGGAGCATCCTGTCGAGCTAGGAGAAGTAACTATCATTTAGAGTAATTAGTTAATTTTCGAATGAATTACCCATTAATTGCAGCGCTCGGAGGAGTAAATCTTACTAGTGTTTAAAAGTAGGATCATCTAACCAATTAACTAATTAATTTAAAATCATTAATTGCAGCGCTCGGAGGAGTGGAAGTCGTCGACGAAGCGCGAGACGCTGGGCGTGCTCGAGCTGGAGCTGCAGCGGCTGCTCGCCACCAGCGCCGAGAGCAAGCTGGATGTGAGTTTGTTGGGCAAGATTGAATAGCACGCAATCAATGCACACTAGGAGGATGCTTGAAACATCATTTTCGAACGCGCGGGGTTAGAAATGCAGCGACAGCGGCTGCTCGCCACCAGCGCCGAGAGCAAACTGGATGGGATTTGTAAACTAGGTCGGATGAGAACCTAATGAAGGCGAGAGACAAGGGTTATGTAACAGACAGAATGTGCAAATGGTTCTCATCCAGTCGGCTCTCATGCGACGGTTCTCGTCCGGCCTAGTTCCTTGCAAACTGGATGATCCGCGACGCGTAGAGTGACGCGCCGCTGTTAGAATAGAGTCGGTTTTTGCATACGAGTTATGCCATCCAGATTGAACAGCGAGCATTCGCACGAAATTAGAGCCCTGCCTGAAACACCAATTTCGAATGCGCGTAGTTAGAGACGGGCAATGGAGTGGGGGTACCGGGACAGAATCTGTAGAAAAGGACATTTTTTAGCCATTTGTGAAAATCAATTAGTTCTCTTCTTTTCAGCTGAACCGCAATAATCTGTTGAATGATGACAACTGTCTTAAAAATAAATCCAGTATCCACCGTATCATCAATCGATACTCTCTTGCAGCTGAACCGCAAGGAGCTGTCCGGCTTCCGCAACCTGTTCTCGCGCTTCCTGCGCGCCAAGACGTTCGTCGACTGGAGCAAGATCCAGCCGCTGCCCGAGCACGCCATCCAGCCGTATGCACAGGTAAGAGGAGGGAGGGTGCACTCTAGACGCGCCGGGTCGTGGAGGGAGAGGAACGAGCGTTGAGGAGCATGAGGATCTGGCCCAAAGTTTCGGACTTTACGTAAATCGGGAACTAGGAACCGGAAACTGATAATCCGTATGCGTTGCGGTTGCACTAAAAGAAATGTTTCTTTATTAGCAGTCGGCTTGGTAGACTACCGTAGTATCCTTGAGATTCGATCGACAACTGACTTTAATTCCTTCCAGCTGCCCGGCTACGACAAGACTGCGATCTCCGCCATGCTCTCCAAGCTGGTCGTCGTCAAGCTCAACGGAGGTTCGCGCGCAAATCGATATTTTAAAAGATTTGAATTTCGGGTTTGGCGGGAAATGAATTTTTGTTACGGCCTCCTTGAGCACTATCAAATACTTTCTCTCTGGTGTAGTTAAGAGTTGTTCGTGAAACGCAAAGTGAATAGGGTGGAATATAGCCTGGTCGAAATTTCACAGATCACTTTTTTCTGCGTTTAATGCCGTGAACTGGGAGCATTCGAATTTTACCGTAACCCTTGTCAGGTCTCGGCACGTCGATGGGCTGCAAGGGCCCTAAGTCGGTGATCTCGGTGCGCAACGACCTCACCTTCCTCGACCTCACCATGCAGCAGATCCAGGTGAGTACGGTAGTCGTGGTGTGGTGCGTGGTGCGCCCAGGCGCGGCGCCGTTTAGTAAACGTCGCCACCGAGTGTGTGTTGCAGACGCTGAACAAAACGTACGGAGTGGACGTCCCTCTCGTGCTCATGAACTCGTTCAACACGGACGACGACACGCAGAAGCTGCTCAAGAAGTACGCCAATGTCAAGGTGAGTACAGTAGTGGGCCAGGGTACGGTAGGAGTACGGTAGGTAAGAGGATTTCAAGAAGCATGTGAGACAATTGACAGTGTGTTGTGGTAATGGGACGTTTCAGTTCGACGTTTCATCGTTGGGCTAAGGAAAGTGAAATCGTCAGAATGACAATGCTTCGAGCTATGGTAGTTCAAAAACTAATTTTCATCACATTAACAGGTCGACGTGCACTCGTTCTGCCAGTCGCGCTACCCGCGCATCAACAAAGAGACGCTCATGCCGATCGTGTCGGACATCGAGTCGGCCGATCACGAAGCGTACGTTTATCGATTTGTTGCTGGGTTACGGTAGCCTTGGGGTATGGTAATCTGGTGCTGGTTACGGTACGTGTTGATCTATCCTCCCTGCAGGTGGTACCCGCCCGGCCACGGCAACTTCTACGAGGCCTTCCACAACTCGGGCCTGCTCGACAAGTTCATCGCGCAGGGCAAGGAGGTACGGTAGCGGATCGAGGACTAGCTTTTTCATAGCTACCGTAATCTACTCTTATCGAGGACTGACTTTATCATTATCAGTACTGCTTCCTGTCCAACATCGACAACATGGGCGCCACCGTCGACCTGTCCATCCTCAACTTCGTGCTCAACGCTTCGTCCGCAGGTACGGTAGTCAGGGTATCGATTGGTTGGGAGGAATACGGTAATCAGTTGGCGATAGATTATCGATTAGCGATCTTCAGGCGACGCGGCGCCAGAGTTCGTCATGGAAGTCACCGACAAGACGCGCGCCGACGTCAAGGGAGGAACGCTCATCCAGGTACGGTAGGGTGTTAGTTATCGATTGGTGATCCGATGGATACGGTAGGAGGCAGTTGGCGATTGGGTAATGTGTTCTGTAGGGGGTAGTTCGTTATCGATTGATCAATACCCCTGATTACAGTACGAGAACAAGCTGATGCTTCTCGAGATTGCTCAAGTACCGAAGGACTACGTGGACGAGTTCAAGAGTGTGTCCAAGTTCAGGTGAGGAGGCGGGATAGTACGGTAACAGAGTACAGTAGTCTAGTGTGATCGAGGACTGGCTTTATTATAATATAGCCAAAAGTCAAAAGTCGTGGAACGTCCGGAGAGTTTGTGATGCGAAAGTTTTGCGAAACGTTGCGCAACAACTGGAATAATACATTGCAGCGAACGCTGAGTTTCACAGTTTCCTTTTGATTCATCGAGGATCGCAATGTTTCTTGCGATCGATGTCTAAATAATAATTTAATGTTTCCGCTCTGATACGTAAGCGTGAATACCAGCTCGATGTGTCAATTAATAAGGCTTTCCCGAGATTTGGAATGCTGCATTGCATGCGGTGTTGGGGTTGCTCAGCGTTTACAATAGCCGTTGATCACTTCCCATTCAATTCTCTCATCTTTGTCTTCTTCGCAGAATCTTCAACACGAACAACCTGTGGGTGCACCTGGGCGCGATGAAGCGCAACGTGGAGCAGCAGACGCTCGAGATGGAGGTACGGTAATAGAGGAAGGATACGGTAGTGTAGGACGATGATACGGCTTCGTGAGAGGGGTACGGTAGAAAGGTTATGGTAGCCTATTGGGAGGGAAACGGTAGCGTAGGTTGTGGTATTAGACTTCAAAGGATACGGTAATGTAGGTTGTGGTATTAGATTTTGAAGGATACGGTAGTGTTGGTTACGGTATTAGACTCCATGTAAGGTTACTGTAGATGGAGATACGGTAATATGAGCCTGGTTTGGTAGTTGATTATCGATTGATTGATTGATTGCCTCTCTCAGGTGATCGTGAACCCGAAGCACCTGGACCGCGGACTGGACGTGATCCAGCTGGAGACGGCCGCCGGAGCCGCCATCAAGAACTTCAAGGGCGCCTGCGGTGAGTTACGGTAGAATGGGGCGGATGGGTGATCGGGAACTGATTGTTTTGAGCCTGTACTGACATTGAAAATTGTGAAAATAGAGACTATGGGGAAGTTATCGAGAGCTGTTTGTTTTGTGATTTACGATGAATTCGGAAATGACAATGGGCTAGGAAGCGGCGAGCTTCACTTGTATCACATGACCCGGGTGGATTGTTTCCGCTCAATATTTCGAGAGGACACAGTATGTTAAATATAGAACCACAGTTGTTGCGGGCAGAAGATTGTAAAACTGCAGTTGGATGTGTGTTTCACAATTAATTCAAAAGCCGATAGGCTCGTTCCTTTTCGATAGACACTCCGCACAGATTTCAACGATAAATCAGCAACTAAAGTGAAAGTGACAACTAGTGCACGTTTGGGTAGCCTCTCTACCATAACCCAATCAATAATCCGTCCCTGACTGCAGGCATCAACGTGCCTCGCTCGCGCTTCCTGCCCGTCAAGAAGACGTCCGATCTGCTCCTACTCATGTCCAACCTCTACGACATCGACAACGGCAGTCTGACGCTGTCGGGACTGAGGAGCTTCCCGACGACGCCGCTTGTGAAGCTGGGATCGAGCTTCGATAAGGTACGTCCTTAGGAGGCTTACAATTAGAGTAGGGGTGGGCTGAGCGTTGATAGAGTTGAACAGTTTCACCAGTGTGAGTATCGGTTTCATCAGTGGAACAAAGTTGGACAGGATCAAAAGGAGCCAATGCAGATACGATTCAGGCTTAAACAAATAATTTACATGCTACTTATTTTTTATTGCCACCGGGATTACAAATAGACTCCACCCCCTTTTCCTCCAAGCTCCGCCCACTAATCCTCCCTCTCGCATTGCAGGTGAAGGACTTCCTCGGCCGCTTCCAGGGCATTCCGGACCTGCTCGAGCTGGACCATCTCACGGTGTCGGGCGACGTCACCTTCGGCAAGGACGTCAGCCTCAAGGTAAGTCGACTACCGTATCCCCAGCATCTGCAAGGATGTTCCGTGCGGGACCCACCACTCATGTGAATATCAACAGTAGGGCAGCATTGCGATAGTGTGGATGCATGATATAGGATTACGGGATCGGAAATCAATCAATATCCCTGATTCAGGGCACAGTGATCATCATCGCGAACCACGGCGAGCGCATCGACATCCCGCCCGGATCCATCCTGGAGAACAAGATCGTCTCGGGCAACCTGCGCATCCTCGACCACTAAATCGATTACCGTATCCCTGCATCTCGAAAGATTTTCCTTGCGGGACCCACCACCAATTTGAATTGTAGCTACTGTATCCCACCCTCAGATTGTTCCATATGTTTTGTACTTGCTCCATTCTGTTCATACGCGTTTTTAGCCCTCCCCCACCCGCTTGTTTTGTGTGTACAGTTGACTCGCAGACTCGGTTACAGTATTCAGTTTTTGTATCGATCGATATTGTATACTCAGTGAGTATTTTCAGTAGTTTTTCATAGATATGTAGTAGAGAGTTGACAGAGTAATAAATATGATTTACGAAGCCGAAGGAAGATGGAGCATCAAGAAGGGCTTTCTCGGATCGAACCAAATAAGGAAGGGTCGAATAGAGCTGTATGAAATGTCCAAAGTGAATGCGATCGAGGCGTGAAACGACATGAAACATTATTTTAACAACGAAACTTAACAAAGGTAGCGCGAAGGCTAGGTTAACAAAAATTTAGCGGATTAATGAAAGGTGGATAACAGAAACGTAAGAGGTAAGAGATGCTTCAACATTCACGACTTGTAGATCATGATGGCATCTATGATCCGGTCGCGGCAGATGGGACAGCGCATACCGGCGACCTGCAAGACAATCGATACTACAGTACCTAAAGGAAACCGTACGATCTTCTACAGTAACCGACCGTACCTTTATCTGTTCAGAGCAGTTGAAACAGGCGCACAGATGACCGCAGGGATAATTGGCCATATTGGCCTCGGCATCTCTGCAGACCACACAGTCTTCACACACAGTCTGCGTCGACTGGTCGCGAGTGGGCGGAGCCTCGACAGTGGGCGGAGTTGGATGATAGGTGTAACAGCAGCAGTCTGAAGAACAATGTGAATATTGATTTATTCATGTTCAAAGCAGTTGGAAAAATGCTCTGATTTGAATAGTTTCAAGTCACAAACCTGGCGACTACGAGCGATCTGCTCGATCTCACTCCACCGGACCGCGATGGAACTTTGATGGAAGAGAGCTTCTCGGGCATGCAAGCCATCTGGAACAATGATTTGATTTGAATATGATAACAGAAGGGTTAATAAGACCATGAAAATACTGAGTGCGAGACAAGAAACCGATGATAACGAACCTGATCTGGCTTCACGCAGAGCAGAATGTGATTGAGCTGACCACGGGGGTTCTTGATCGCTTCACCGACTGCGGCTTCGAGCTGAAAATGGTTTGAGTAGGGAGCATGCTCTCTGATTCTTGATCTTTGATCTCTCGAACTCCAACTCATCTCACCTGTCTGAGGATCTCATCACCGACGAAGGTCCAGACGAGAAGCTGAGGACAATGTGTTGGAACGTTGCTCTACAACGAATACCGATCGATAGCTACCGTACTCTCGGGTTCCTGTAGTTGAAGACTACGGTAAACATCGATTTCACCATGGACTGAGTTGGTGTAGAGTCCCACACCACAGAAATTTTCCGGGTGAAACCAAACGCGTCCTGCTTCTGATCGATTTGGGCGATCTTTGTGTTGGAATTTTTGCGATCCTTGGTGCATTGAGCGCCGTTGAAAACTGCGATCGTATTGTGGCGCTTGCTGCCATTGTTGGAAATCGGGCAGCCGCCTCTGTACTCCTTGGCGATGAAATCGTTGACCTGAACAGTGATCGATTGGCACGTATCCAAGCCCCGACCCTAGTCGGCGAGATCGGAAAGAGATCGTAAAGCAAGTGGATTGGGTCAGGCCTTTGATTCGAAACGGACTCACCAGTTTATCCATGTCCTCTACATCTTCGATGGCGTCGGTGTAACAGATCGTTGGAAGGTGACTAAGGCCACCTTTGGCGATCAGATGTTGGAAGGTGAGCATTTCTTTGAAGTTTGCGATGTTGTTGCCGGCTTCAAGAATGCTGTCGAGGGTCTCGTTGAAACGATCCATCTGTGAATTGCTAATTAGTAACGGTAATTATTAGATAATTAATAAATATGAGAGAAGAAACGGACACAGAGAACGAAGGAGAAGGAAAGATCAAGAATGGGCGGGAGGAGAGGCAAGGGAGAGGCAGAAAATCGATAAAGAGACCTTCTCTAACCGTCTGCCGCGTCTCTCGCTCAACTCGCCTCTCTCTCGTGGATCGGTCTTAGAGGCCGAAGTGAGCTCGTTCAGTTGAATCAAATAGTAAATGGAAAACGTGAATGCGATCGAAGCGAGTAACGAGTCGAACATTTATCAGAACAACGTGAAACTTGATCAAAACACAACAAGACAATAACAGGAACGAAAGAGGTGCAGTCTCCCTCAGTCACTACGACTTGTAGATCTTGAGGACATCCTTGATCGACTGGCGGCAAATAGGGCAGACGTCTCCCGAGGCCTGCGGAAAATCGATATTACCGTAATCATTCGCTTCCTGCTGTATCCAGCGTCGCAACTACCGTATCTTGATCTTTCCGGGGAGCAAAAATCGATAATACAGTATCCTACCGTACCTTGATCTTGCTGGCGCACTTGTAGCAGGCGCAGACGTGGCCACAAGGCACGAGAGCCGTGTCCGCCTCTCCCTCCCAGCAGATGGAGCACTCGGAAGGAGCGGGCGGGGTGAAGACATCCCACGGTGTTTGAGTCGACTGCGAGCGAGTGGGCGGAGCCTGGACTGCGGATGCAGCAGCTGCAGCAGCCTGAAGTAGGTTACTAATTGAGATGCAATCTTGATCTTTGATCTCTAGCTTGAATGTGAGCAATAGAGTCTGGTTAAGTTGGAATCTTGATCTTTGATCTCTAGCAAGCATGACAATAGAATGAACAAACCTGCTGTGCCATCTTCTCGATCTCGTCCCAGGAGACGCTGACCGTCTTCGTGAAGTGGTTGAGAGAGAGGAGAGGAGAGAGGAGAGAGGGCAGGGAGGCGGTCTGGAAGGAGAGGGGGACTGTCTGACTCTCTCGATTTGCCGTACTCTCTCGCTCTGTCTGGCTGGTGAGAGAGCATGCAAAAGTGAGAGACCCACTCTCTTCATTTGCCATGCTCCCTCGCTCTGTCTGGCTGGTGAGAGAGCGGGAGAGGGAGAGAAAATCGATAAAGAGACCATCTCTAACCGTCTGGCGCGTCTCTCGCTCGCCCTTTCTCTCTTGAAAGAAAAACTAGATAGATCGAGAAATCAAAAGTTTCGAACCTGCTCGGGTTTGACGAGGAAGAGGAGATGGTTCAGCTGCTGTCCCTTCTCGATGGCTCGACGGATGGGGATGACCAGCTAAAAGGCCTGACTTGAGGTGTGCTCTCTCGATTCCGCGTGCTCTCTCGCTCTGTCTGACCTGTGAGAGAGCGTCTCTCGATTCCGCGTGCTTTCTCGTCGCTCTAACCTCTCTCTCCTGATCTTTGAACTCTCTTACCTGTCTCATCATCTCCTCGTTAATGAAGTCCCAAATACACAGCTGCGGGTGGTAGCGTGCGATGTTGTTCTGCAGCAAAAACGTGAAAATCAATCGATAACTACCGTACTCGGTTTTCTAAAATTACAGTATCTCACCATGGCGGCGGTAGGGGAGTAATCCCAGATAATTGACGTCTTCTTGCTCTTCCCCGATCCATCCGATGAGTGGTTCTCCGCAACACTAACCCGGGTGTCCCTGCAGATAGAGTTCTTTACGTGGAGCCGGGAAATGACGACCGGGTGATAGAGATACAATTCAAACCCTACCTGCGACTGCCATCGCAGAGCGAGCTGATAAAGACCCCGATGGTAGAGTCGACGCATCCCCGAAAGGCGCTGCTGCCCCGGAGATCCTTCGCGATCGAGTCTTTGACCTGAAGCAGGAGGCTACAGTATGCCAAGCCCCGCACCCTCCCAGGTCAGATGCGCTCTAGTCTCTACCAAAGAGACCACAGAGATCAAAGATCAACTGACCAGTTTGTACGTCTCCGCGGGGTACCCGAGCCCCTCTACGATGCAGATGGAGGGAGCATCGAAGCTGCCCCGGGCAGCGAGCAATTGGTAGATGAGCGCCTCCTTCTGTTTGTTGATATTCTTGCCGGTGGCGATCATCCCGGAGAGGACTGCGTTGAAACGATCCATGCCTTAATTAGCAAGAGTAATTAGTTAATTAATCACAAAGTAACAGTGAAAACAGAGGGACCCTTCAAGGCAAAGGAAAGATCAAGAATGGGCGGGAGAAGCGGCGAGGGAGAGGGAAAGAAAATCGATAAAGCGACCATCTCTAACCGTCTGGCGCGTCTCTCGCTCGCCTCTCTCTCGTCGAGGGGAGGAGGGGAGAAGCGAGGTCAATTCAAATTATGCAAAATCTATTTAAATTTGGCGAAATGAAATTGTTGTGTAATAATTTATCACGCCCTTGCGGACTCTCCATAATACGGTCGTTTCTAAAATTAAGTATCAAGTGTTCAGCTCTTTTCCATTCAATTGAATTCGATTGGCAAAAGGAAGGAAAGATCGGACCGATTTCATTGAAATCAACGACGAAATGAGCTTCATCCAATTTCTTTATCGTCTTTCAGGTTGTGAGCCATGCTAATGCATGTGATGAATTAATAAATAGAGTTCAAGTGCTTCAAATAATCTATAGAAGAGTAATGCCGTTCTCGGTTTTGCTCATATTCATCTTTTCGAAGTGATTCTCCAGTAACTCTTCCGTTCCTCTACAGAAAGCGTCGATCTCTTCAACACTCTTGACTCTGTCACAGGCATCGTTGAAGGCTTCCAGAGTCTTTGACAGTTTGGCGTAGGCATCACGGACCTGAAATTTCGAAACCTGCATGACTCAGGTACCGGAGATATGGGGGGTGATCTGATTGATACGTACCTCAGTCATTCTCGCAAGCTTCAGAGATAGATCATCGACGGTAGAGTGAGGATGAGGGCATTCGATCTCGACGAGAGGTGGAATCTGATAAATTCGGGATTAAATTTTTCGGAAAAAAATTTCCCTTTTCGGTAAGTTTGAAAGCACATGAAAACTTCCAAAAGCCGAACTATGATTCATTAAGTGTGTGAGAATGATTTTCAAGGTAACACACCTCGGTCTTCTTCTCAAACTTCGGAGTTGGCTCATCGAAATGCACGGAAATTGTTTTCTTCATCTCGATGACTTGTTCCACCTGGGATGATTATTTTCACACGAGCTCAGTGAAACAAAACTCTATACCTGCTTCAGTTCCTCTTTCTTGTGCTTTCTTCTGATGTGCCTCTCCAGAAGCTCTTTGTAGATGAACAGCTGACCGCACTCTGGACACTTACGGTTCCTGGAATAAATTTATTAAAAATTAAAAATATCAAAGTAAAGCAGTTAGTAATAACAGCTGCTTCCGTGTTTCGTCAACTCACTTTTCGAAAGCTCGTTCTCTCCTTTTCACGATGCTCAGAATCAAGCTTGCAGGAGCAATTTTCAGTGATTTCAGCATGGCTTTGATGACCACTGGTGAATCGAGTTGCAGATTCTCGGAGCCCAAAAGAGCGCGGGCAATTCCAATAGAAGTGATCGATTTGGAGACCAAAATCACTTCGGAGATACTCTGAAATGAACAGAAATGGTAAAGTTGAATAAATTGATAACGTTAGAGTTGATAAAGTTCTGATTTTGTCGCATCCTGCTAAATAAGTTATGTTCTTTGAGGCTGTTACTCTAACGCAGAAAAATCATGATAAACTCACGCATTTGGGCGCTCGATCGAGCATTGCGTGCAGAACCTCCTTCATCTCACCACGAGTGTAGGATGGGATGGTGATAGCCTGACAAAAAATACTGATAAATCAATGATTTTCTAGAGTTTTGAAGTGAATTTTGACTATTCAACATTGAGTGTACTTTAAACTACAGATAATAAGAGCTGTTTCCACTGGTCTGTTGTGTTCAAGAGTCCTGCAGGACGATTTTTACGAAATATTAAATATAAGACTTACCACAGACTTGTAGTCGAACTCCTGGATCAAGTCAAACAGCTTCTTGTAAGCCTGACGGACCATGACTCGAGTAAAATCGGGAGACTGTTTATCGTCAGTAGAGCCGTCGAAAACGAGAGCAACGTCTGAAAGGAAATATTCGATAAAACGATAACTAGAAAAAACCAAAACAACTCACTTTCGCACTTAAGCACATCTCCTTTGGCGACGGGCAGAACAGTGGGGAGGATGAGCGGTAGGCGCTTGAACTTGTTACTCGTGGTCTCACACCACTCTCGCATCTCCTCGAAGTTGAGGGCGAACTGGACTCCGGCCCGGGCGATGAAGGTGGCGTTGACGTTGAGGTGGGCATCAGTGGGAATCGAGATGAGGTCAGCGTCGATGCCGAAGACGTCGCCGAGGTGGGTGGAGATCTTCATTGCTGAGTAGGATTCCTGTAAAATACAAATTGTTTGATTGACTGAAGAATGACCTTGAAGAGTGCGTAAGCGGCAGAGAGTGGTGGAGGGGAAAGGGGTTCAAAGAGAACGAGGGAAGGACACTCAAAGACGCTCAAAGATTGATGTGAATGCAAGAAATTGATCCATCTAATCAAGGAGTGGGACTGGTAAGTTGAGGTAAGAGTAAGAGAGAAGAGCGATAAGGGAGTTAGGTTTGTGCCACGAATGATAATAGCGGTGCGTGGGGAGATGAGACGAGTGAGTGAATGATGTAGAACAGTTTTCGAGTCTGTAGAAAGATCGGAAGCGTCCATTCTGGAATCCAGTCTATGATGGATCGGAAAGCCTTTTAGAGGTGCCGCGGGAACGGATGTAGCTAGACATTCCCATGCCCTCTGGCATGCTTTGATGAAGTGAACGTTCGGTTGACCCTTTGACCTCATCGAAACTTGCCCGGTGGGTACGCGAATCTTGCGTTGAAGCAGTTCACACGGAAACGACGGTGGGAGATGAAAGAGGGCCGCTGTAAGCACTTTCACCTAGCTTCCGTTTTCGATCCAGTTAAGCCTGGGTGCCATCAGTTCATTCATTCACAACCCCTTTCCAGCAATGAAGATCACCGCCTACTTCGGGAATGCGTTCGGCATTGGCTCTTGCGATGCCATAACTCTTCCCGTTGATGCTAACCTCAACGTTGATCGTGCAGTCTTGGATTGTGCTGGGGACTCCTTTTCGAATCACTTGAATGAGATTCAGCAAAAGTATCAGCAAGAGAAGATGCTGCCGCGTCGCCAGTCGACTGTGCAGCCACTGAGTGGAGGAGATGTTCTCAAATGCAGAAGTATGTTTTGCCGACAATTTTATGACGAACGTAATTAGGTTCCTTTAAAGTACGCAATAGATAGAACAAATGGTTCTCATCTAAATGATCCCATTTGCAGAAGTGATGCTCGTTTGTGATGGACTGTCTGGAAAGTGGTTTCTGTCCGAGAGAAATCTGGTTCGAGATGCCTACAAGAGATTGTTTGATCGAATGAAGGAGTACGATTATGCAAACGTCGTGAGTTTTCTGATACCTGTAAACCAACGATTCATTTGCCTAATCCTTCAGGCTGTCATCATTCCGTCGACTTACTCACGTGCACTGATCAAGGAAATTCTGCACGCTACTGTCGAAAGAGGGCCTAAGAACGTAAGATTTGGATGAATCCTCAAAATTTTTATCAGAAACCAGTGAGATTTCAAGAAATTGTGGAACTTTCAGGGATTCCATCACGTCGTTCTGGTGTCTGAATCGGAGCGAGTGATGGGCATTGTTCGCTCTCTTTTCTGGGGAGCAAAGGAGCTGATTCTCGACTCGAGTGACGTCATTGGATCGATCTTGAAGGAGTTGGGAGTCGCTGCTCCCAGTCCGCTACTCAATGTTGCAAAGAAGCTGGAAAGACTGACCTCGAGGTAGAATTGCCTTCGAATTTTTGTGCAACAGGTGCAAACCTTAACCTAACACCTTTTTTTCAGCAACCCAAAGTGCGCAGACTGCGCACAGAAATTCTCTCATTCCGGCCTGCTACTCAATCACATGCAGAGGAAACACCAGAACGTGCTCGATATGACGACTGAACTGCTTCTCAAGGTACGGTTTGTAAATTAGTAACTCCATTGCACGTTGGAATGAGAAAAATGAAACCTTTTTAATGTTATACAAAACATAATTAATTGCTTTTAAAGGTGTCTTCGAGCAAGAACGCTGAGGCGAAGAAGAAAATCGAGGAAGTGCTGGAGCTTCTGATGAATGAGAAAGATTCTGCGCAGAGAACGATTGAGGAAACTAATCTCGCTGAGGGAAACGGAAGCACAGGATCGTTCAAGGCTGGAGAAAATACGTGCTGAAGAAGTCCTTTAGGAGTTATCTCGATAGTAGATAGTTATCATACGCATATTGCACTGCTTTGTGGTCCTTCCTCAATTATCAATCGACATTTCTAAAGCTGCCAAGCCATCGTAATAAATATTACTATTGTATGATAATGAAACTGTTGAGACAACGATGATTTTGATGTTTTGAATCTTTGCGGATGTTGTGCTGATTTGGGACGCGGAAACCAAGTCTTATTATTACGGAAGATCACGTGTTCGAACGAAGAAAAATTATCGAACTGCTGGAGCAAATGCTCTAGGCACGGTGTCTCTGGCATGATTGATGTGCTCAATTCGTTCAGTGATAATGCTGAAATTTTTAAAGGAGGGCTATTAGCAAAGAAATGGGCGAAAACATGCATTTATTGGCTGCAAAAAACCTGGGTCGAAGGAGGCATCGAACCACCGGTCTTCAGAGTGGTTGACCGGAGCTCTAACCACTGCGCTACACTGGGGTGTTGGAGCTGCTCCTCTCATTTCACATTATGATCGAGATGCTGTCACATTCAAATTCCCGCCACTCCCCTGTCCTTTCAAGCGTCCATGGCACATTGCCAACTCGCTATAAAATCGTTCAGGCAAAAGATACAACCATGCGGTTTTCGGATTTCTGATATGGTTCATGATATCTACAGTTCTGTGTTGGCAGATTAGTCATCTAATATTTGCTATTAGCCCTCCTTTAAGCAATCGATTTATTTGCGATCGATAAATATACGATACCACACATTCCAAACCCCTCTGGCATGCCTTTATTGAACTTCACATTCTGTTGCCCCTTTGATCTCTTAGAAGCGTTGCCAGTAGGTATCTGAATCCTTCAGCCGTTCCACACGGAAACGACTACGACCAAGACTCCGATTTGCTGGCTGGTCTATTCAGGCTCGGGTGTCAGCAGGTTCTATCATTCACTACCGTTCACCTCCAGCAATGAAGATAGCGGCGTCATTCGGAAATGCCTTCGACGTCGTGTCCGACTGCGATGTCATCGCTCTTCCCCTTGACTCGAATCGCAACCTCGACGAGAAAATATTCGAACAGGCTGGAGAACAGTTCACCAAGAACTTTGTGCAAGTGATGGATCGGAGGGAAAAGAAGTGGCTGCCGGGCAGACAGTCGGCTATCCAACCGATGGAAGCGGGAGATGTGCTGAAATGCCAGAGTATGTTTCAACCTCACTTTCATTTCGAATCCTTCAAAATTACTCTTTGCAGAAGTGATGCTAGTCTATGATGGACTGTCTGGAGAGTATTCGCCAATCGAGAGAAACCTTGTGAGAGACACATACAAGAGATTATTTGATAGGATAAAGGAGTACGACTACACGAAAATGGTTAGTGTGGCTTTCATCAGGATCTTGAATATCGATTTTTATCAGGTTATCTCAATCCCCTCCACATATCGCCGCGCGCACATCAAAGAAATTCTCTACGCGACGTATGAGCGATCGGCTAGAAACGTAAGTTGCTTTGTTTCAAAAACCAATTTCAATTCTTGTCTTGTGTGTGTTTCCGGGGATGCATCAAGTGCGTTATTTCCAGGGAAACAAATGCGTTGTTCTACTAACTGAATCGTACAGTGTGATGACGATCATTCGCTCACTGTGGATGGGTGCGGATGAGTCGAATACGCGAAACAGCGATGTGCAATTGATGATGAAACAGTTGCGAGTCGCCTCGCCCAGTCTGGTTCTCAATGTAGGAAAGAAGCTGGAACGCCTGACCTCGAAGTGAGTGTTGTTGTTGTTGTTTGTTTGTTTGTTTTTGGTCAAGGTGTTTCCAGAAATAATCGTCCTCATCTCAACGTTTTCAGCAATCCCAAGTGCCCGGAATGTGATCTGAAATTTTTGCACCCTGATAATCTGTACAAGCACATGGAGAGAAAGCACGAGACTGTACTGAAGGATTTGTTGGAGCTGCGCGATGCCTGTGTCAAGGTATGTTTAAAAGTATTTATTTAATTAACAATTTGTTATTTAGGCCTCGAAGTCCAGCAAGAACTTGAAGACTGGGAAGAAACTGAAGAAAATGATGAAATGGCTGGAATGCTCGGTGCACTTTCCGAAGGAAAAGGAGGATCCTGAAGTAGGGACCACCATCCATTTTTATTTATTCTGGCTCACGCGAAATTAAATAACTCGAAGGGATCGAAAGGGCCGCTTGTTCTGTTTTCGCAGTTTTTCAGTACACCATTAGAGCTAACTTTTCTAAAAAAATCAGACAAATCAATGGGCTCCCGATACCAGTTTAAAGCCAAAATCTTCCGAAAACATGCTAATTTGAACGAAACAAAGTGCATAAAAGGTTCTAACTTCCGTTGATGGAGAGGGCCGCGACTTTTGGAAGATTCCAGTGATAAACTAAGGTAGTGAGCATAACATATCCGAAAATCAGCCAAATCAATGGTCTCCCACGAATGTTATATAGGTGCAAAGTTTGGCTATCGGAATGATCTTTGATCTCATGTAAAAGTCGCGGGAGCCCATTGATTTGGCTGATTATCGGATATGTTATGCCCATTACCATGATCTATCACTGAGAAGTTTCAAAAGTCGCGGCCCTCGTCTAGAACACATTTTATAGGGCTTTTGTAGTTTGTAGTCACCCATTATCGAGAACTGATTTTTTGTAAAATGCCAAATATCTCGAAAACCATTAGATTTCGGATGGTCTTCCGCGAACAAAAAATGTTTCTATATAACGGATAAACAAATTGAGATAGTTCATGGGGCATGAATTCATCGTTTGCATATCACGTGGTGGTCCCTAATCCTGAAGTCAAGCTTACTGATGAAGTAGAAATCATCACTGAACAGTCAGAACTGGAAAACGAGCTTTCTGAAGGCATTATTGAAGAAGATGTACTACACGTGCCAGTCTGATCGATCTACTTGATATTCCTGTATCATTCTTCATTGTTAGCACGTCCAGCTTTTCGAATCTCGTATATGTCTGCATAATCATCAACTTTTTAAATGTTGTTAATCATTGATGATTTCATAATAAAGGAACTGATGTGCTACAGATGCGTTGACGAATTCGAAATCTTCGTCCATACTGAATCTTCTGCTATTCCTTCCATCTCTATTCCTTACCAGTGCCTGATTGGCCATCATTAGCTCGAATAATTCTGACCTACAAGATTCATTTAATTCGACAAGGAATAATCTCTGATTTTATTTCAATTGATTCTGGATTTAAATTTGACCCATTTTAAATATATTGATATCATTGAATATACAATAAAAAAAAGAAAATAATGAAACTAAAAAATCAGTGCATGATTGGATCACAGTGGTTACGGTAATAGTCCATTTCGTTTCCATTGTCCGTGTCTTTGTTTCGGCCTTGTTTCTCTTTGTATCGTTGTTGTCTATTATATTTCTGGTTGCAGAATGAGTTCTCGAGCGGAGGAGCATGCTCGGAAGCGAGCTCTGCGAAAGCGGCTCTTCAAGACGAAGACTGGCGAGGAGGAAAAGTCGTGGAGACAAAGTTAGCCTACTTTATCTTCGTACTTGCCTCTTATTTGCGTTTGTATCCTTCTCAATTTCATAATTTTCTTGCAGGAAAAGATGAAAAGAAGCAGAAGAAAGAGGACAACATGATCAAGGAGGCCGAGGCAGTATGGGTTGGTCTTGTTCCTTTGATGTTTCGTTGAGACACTGATTTGTGTCATATAAACGCTGTCTATTCTAATCGTTGTCTAATCAAGCTACTTTACTTATCTACCTCGGCAATATTCCATAATTTAAGTATTGAATAACGAATTAAACTTACTTGCAGAAGTCCAAAGTCGAAAAGGAGTACGGTGCAGTAGCCGACACGGGAGCTGGAGCCAAGGCAAGGAAGTTAGACAAAGGTGAGACCAAATCATTCCACTATTCGTGACTATAGCAAGCCTCGGAAGTCCGATCCTCTTGAAGTTTAGTACTACTTTTGACCACGACACTCATGTTAATTGTGAATCATAGCCGTCAAGCATCTATGATTCATTATTGATTTTTCTTTTCTATTTAGTAAATTAAT
Source organism: Pristionchus japonicus (assembly GCA_900490845.1). Lineage (NCBI taxonomy): Eukaryota > Metazoa > Nematoda > Chromadorea > Rhabditida > Neodiplogasteridae > Pristionchus > Pristionchus japonicus. Next base: position 230,249 of record LS504615.1, on the reverse strand, counting down.
CAATTATTCCAGGCAAGCCGTACACGCTGAGCATCGCCATTCCCGGCTCGTTCCTGCTGAACGCGCAGAGTGCCGAGCTGCGCACGTACATGGCCGGACAGGTTAGACTATCACTAATAAGCAATACGCATATAATATATATCGAAATGCAACCAATATTGCTAATTGTGTTATTCGCTGAGGTTATAGAACTAATGTAGCCCTAACTTTCTTGGTAAATTCTGATTTTTAATGCGCACGTACATGGCCGGACAGGTTCGTCCGTTTCAAATTGTGGTATTCCTCGATCCCTTCCCTACATATTCAATAGCGTGCCATGCACCGATGATGTAGAGCGTATGTATCTTAGGTGTTCCTGGCCAATTGTAATTTTATTTGACTCTACCTTACTTCCTTATTCCAGATCGCTCGCGCGGCGACGCTCTTCCGCGTGTCCGAAGTGATCGTTTATGATGAGACTGCCAGGATGACGGATGAGTATGTCTCTTTTATTAGTATGCTGTTAATTAATTATTTAAATGTAGTAAAATGTTTTTTATTGTGAAAGTTGTTCTGTTTAATTATTAGTTTTTTCGTGAAATGTTTGTTTTTATTCTAACCGCACAACAACGATGTAACTACCAACCCAGGCTTGATATGCAGAAGACGTCCTTGTGAAACATGAGCTTTGTGAGAGCTTTGTCCTGAAAATGTTTTGCATTTGTGTCTGATGCTCCAGACAGCTAGACGTGTATTGGGGCTAGTGTATTGGGCACATCATTAGCAATTCGTATCAGTATTGAATAGTCTCGCAAACCCGGCACTCATAGAGTGCGTGATTCTCCCTCACGGTAGTTCATTGCAGACAACTGGACGTGTACTGGGGTGGGCACTGGCACGGCGACGTGCATCCGGCGGAGAACAACATCGAGACGAACTTCCATCTGGCCAGGATCCTCGAGGTGAGCGTGAAACTTAATATCAGCAAGTTGGGAGCGAAAAGAGATGTGGGCTATACAAATTGAACTACCAGCTCTCTTTAGTGATGGCTGGAAGCCAGCAAGTTGACGGTACAAGAGCTGCTCAGTGTGTAGCAGTTGGTGATTGCACTTGCACAACTGAACAACGATATGATCATAGTATATTGAGCTGAACAATCGATAATGTTTCTGGTTACAGTACCTCGAGTGCCCGCAGTACCTGCGCAAGGCGCTCTTTCTGCGGCAGCGCCCGCTGCAGTATGCTGGTGAGTGATTACGAATTTCTCCTGTCTATATTGGCCTCTTCGTGCATGCACTTCTTTCAATCTCATTGAGAAACTTATAGCCTCCATTGTTTGCATTCTCCACCATTAGTACATTTTGAGCTGTGGAGCATGACTACGATCAGTTACTTCCTTTCATTTGATAGGTCCGGTTGAGAAATAATTATAATAACAATAACACATTAATTGCAACAACAAAAATATTCGCAGGTCTGCTCAATCCGCTCGACTCGCAGCACCATCTCAAGGCGTACGACCTCACTCTGCGGTTCAGGTGAGTGTTTGAGTTATGGGCTTAGAGCGAAACGCTACTCTGGTTAGTTGGAATCCCTCGATAGTGATTGTGCCTAGTGGTGGAGACCATACTACTAGGCAAACCACTGTCTACCTTGATGGTTGGAAGATATCAGACCCTATCATGCCGATTGCAGGGAGGGCGTCATCCTGGACAAGCCGGTGAAGAAGGGCCGCGGCCCGTTGGTCGATGTGGGACTGGACAAGGTGAGGGTGAACCCGGGAAGTTTTGGGGTCGTATTTTGCACATTGAGCTTGGAGGAAAATTGCTAGCGCTAGGTGTGGTCCTGGATAAGGTAAGTGGATGAAACCTGGGAGATTGAGGTGCATCGCGGAATGTTGGAGAGTAGCTAAAGGCATTGTACGTACAGAGAGAACTAGAAATAGAGACAAACAATTAATGAATAATAAAATAATTTTAGGAGCTGGAGCTGGAGGACGAGACGCCGCTGCCGGCGGGCACGCGTGTGACGGTGGAGATGGGTCCGGAGGAGACGGGTACGATTTCAAGGGGATACGGTAGAGCGCGATCGATAACTGATGAGACGATGCGCATTGGATGCCACTTTTGTGATGTTTGGGTTGTATTTCAATGCAGGGCGACACAGTCCGATTGAATCGCGGGTATTTTTTGGAATATGAGGATGTGGGATACCACTGCCTAGCGCGGATGATGACTCAATTTTTACCGCCTCCTGAAGTTGTTATTATTGCTAGAGTTGTTATTGTCGTTGTAGTTGTTGTTGTTGTTGTTATTTACTGCAATAATTCCAGACGGCGCGCGTCGCTACCGCGGCAAGCTCACGAGCGCAAAGAAGGCTGCTGCGGCCACGGGCCACTACTGGGGCTACTCGGTCCGGATAGCCAAGAGGATCGGAGAGGTGCGGTAGGGGTGATCGATAAATCATTGGGGTACTGTAGGATGGGGTGGATAACTGACTGATCATAGGATACGGTAGTGGGAATATTCGGCCCGGATAGGGAAGAGGATCGTAGAGGCGCGTTAGATGGGAGAGGCGAATAACTGATGTGAGTGACGTTAATCGATGACTTCGGATAAAATCAAACGGAAATAGTTTTTTTTTCCCGAGGCTTACGAGATTGCACAGCTTCTCTCCGTGAAATTTGGCCTATGTAAAAATGCTGTGTCTCGAAACTGCCAGGAGAACGGTTTGATCACTGATCTCTGTCTAGTCTTCCTTCGATGTTCCTTTCCGTGAATAAATGCTATCCTTCCAATTGTGATCTTTGATCTCTGTCAGGTGATCGACCACTCGAAGTACGACTGCATCATCGGCACATCGCCGAACGGGGCACGCGCAGTGGATATCGAGGTGGACACGGAGAAGCATAGGTGAGTATTAAAATATTAATAATAATAATAATTATTATAATAATAATAATTATAATAATAATAATTATTATTATTATAATAGTTATAATAATAATAATAACTATTATTATTATAGAAATAATGATTACGCTTGGTAACAAAATATCTCTAGTAATCCTAGATGATATCTGTTCGAAATCGCTTGGTGAACGCGAGTTTTGGAGCATTGATTAGAATGAGTTGCAGCACCACTGACAATGGTTGTTGCAATAGATCCCAAACAACAATTTTGAGCGCATATTTTTAAAAATTCAAAAGAATGACCTGATCGCACGGTGTTTCGACGGCTTCTCATAACTGGAGTGCGAAGATGTTGTCGATTGTAGACTGGCATAGGCTGCGTAGATATAATTAATAATATTTGATTAATTAATTAGCACTAATCACCTCTAATCGCAGCAACGTGCTCGTCGTCTTCGGCGGCATCGAGGGTGTGGACGCGGCGATCGAAGGAGACGAAGCGTATGCAGAGACGTCGGCTGAGGTGAGAGGCGTATCGACTACCGTATCCCTTCGAGCACAGTATCTCGGAGGCCATCGAGAACTGACTGTCTGGATTGTTGAATTGTGGTTGCTGGAAATGGTGTTATGGTTGAAATGTGTAATGGCTTTGATTGTTGTGGATTGCCCGATGAAACAAAAATATTCAATTTCATACCGTATTCGGGAGTGGTAAATTTCGGTTCTGACACCAAGTCTTATTTCTGTGACGGCTTGGGGTATTGATGAGTCTCAGGAGTACAGCCCTTTAAGAACAGCAATTGCATTTTTTAAGTTTAAATTTAAGCTTATTATTTATCTTGTAATTGAATAAACGATTCCAGGAGGCGTTCACGCTGCTTCTGCGGCCCTTCGTCTCGAACGGATCGAGATCAGAGAGGTACGGGGTTTCACGGGGTGTAAACATTGTGGAAAATCTGTTAGCGATGATGCGAAGCTGGATGGAGTCTCCAAATAATCAAAAGTTTTTCTGATTTTTCTAGAGGGGTGTGAGGTTGTCCGAGAGGTTTGAGGTTTCATGGTAATAAAAGAGTGAGAATAACTCGAGTGCAATTCCGTTGAACTTTCGGAGGCAACTAAAAGAAACGAGTATATCACTGCTGAAAATTGGCGTGTATTCGTCGATAGCACGTTATCTTGAAGCGAGCTACTAATCGATATTCACTCTCCAGAATCGAGGAGAACGTGCTCGTCGGGTTGTCCACGGTGGACGCGCGCATCGCTGACCTCTACGGTTTCGCGGCATAAATTGACTACCGTATCCCATTCGACTACCGTACCTCACTGCCCATCAACGACTGACTTTTCTTACCTGCCCAATTGTTACTGTTATCAGTTTATCGTTAATTTCTGTTGTGTTTGTGTTCCGCATAAAAGGTTTCTACCTCAAAATACTGTGCTGTGAATGCCAAACGGGAGTCTCGCAAGCTCTGAATATCTGTCGTGAAATCGATGATTGTGATCTACTGTATACCGCTTCCAGCCAATCGATAGCCGACGAATAGCACGCAATGTCGCTCGGCGCGTCATGGATCCGATCGATGGCGGGCTCCTATCGCTCGCTGATGGTAGGTATACGGTAGCGATTTCGTAGGATTATCGATTTTCTTCAGTCGTCGACTGTCACGCGCCGACTACAATCGACCGGACAGGCTACGGTAGCGAGGAAGAGCAGTGAGTTTTCCGTCGTCCCTGATTCAGGGACCAGATTGCTCCTCCATTTGTATGCTCGGATCTCCAAACCATTCAATTGCGCTAGTATGGCTCTCCACTATCCCGGGTAGCGTTACACTTCGAACTCTTGGTTCTCCAACTAACAGTCGTCTTCAGTGATTATGCATCTCGTGCTTGATAGTTTCGCAGCTTTCTGGTATCCTGTGAATCTGGAACCTGATCTCTGAATGGTCAATGATGACGTCAGAACGGTGGTAACCCGAGCCACCCCGAACCCCAATCCAGAGGGTTCAAAGTTGCGCGAGAAGTGGGGCGCAGCAGGGCGATTCTCACGGCTTTCGGCGGCCAGAGACCGTCGCTCTCTCGTTTTCACATGCTCTCTAACTGGCGAGAGAACTAGGAGAGTCAGAGGGCAGAAAAGCGACGTCCCTGCCTGCCGTTTCTTCCTTTTCTATTCATCGGATAAGTCGGCAGGCTATTCTTTTCTTGGGAAAAGCTCACTTCTTGATTTTCATCGGAGAATGAAGCTTGTTCCTAGAATTTATGAAACACTTGTTCGCTCGATTGTTGAGCGAGGATGGATCTCATATTTGAGATGTTTCTGAATCAGCAAAGTGGCGGCCAGAGAACACGCGTGAGATGTCTCTCTGCCCTTTCTTTTGTCTATTCATCCCGTCCTTCCGTTTGGATAAGTCAGCAGGGGTATGCTTCATTCTCTTCTACTCGGGAAAAGCGCGCGCACCTCTTGACTCATTGTTCTTCAAAAATGACTCGCTTGGCTAACTAAAGGTGCATTCCATATGACGGGCTGGCGCGATAGATAATTAATAATCGTGAAAGCGCCTCTTGACTCACCTGTTTTGTTACTTCGTAAAACATGAATTCTTCTTGGTTTCAATCCTTTTTCCCAATGAACTTGAAGCAAAAGTTGCATTCGAAATGCTATACGTTGAATTGAACTTCTTAGTCGCCAGTTGCTGATCTTTGAATTGAGATGATTCGATCACGTAACGCGGCCTAACTTTTTTCCTGTAAAAACGGAGATGAGTCAGGGAAGTAATGCGAATCGAAAAGCAATTTTGATGGTGATTCGATACCCCGAGATTGGTAGTTTCATCTGTGACTCTTCTCCCTCCACCCTTCATCGTTTTCGACAAGGGAGTACAGAAAACTGCCCTGTTTGCACAGACGAGGAGCCGTTCACTCCCTCCCTTTTCTCAAATGAACAGCCCCCCCTCTCTTTCTCCCTCTCTATCCCCTGTTTAGTTTGCGGTTTTGCCCCTCACAGTTTTCGGCTTTCTCGTCGAACCGCATCACTTTTTGAGCATTAGAGAGGGGTACGGTGGGTAGATCAAGGACTTGCTGGTCAAGAGTGGTTATGAGGTCATTGAATCGTGGGGTAATGAGTGCCCCGGCCATGAGAGGTCACACGGGGCTTTGTATGGCAGATAGAGAGAGGGGGGAGAGGGATCTGTGGATTACAGTGACCCGAGAGAAGGGTAGGGAAGGGAGGAGGAGGAGGGCGTATGGGGTCACACCACTGTACCCGAGAGGACTCGAGAGTCCAGAGGCCTGCTGCCACACGTGACCCGCGTTCCTAGAGCTATCAAATCGGGCCTGGCTCGGTATTTTGAGAACTCTTAAAACAATAAGAGGCTTATTCTGAAGTTTGTTTGCTTCCAGGATTCGTATTGCATTCCTTTGAAACCACCATATCCTGCTTATTCATGAAACAGTAGGTTTTGTCTATTGGTAGTTCCATTTGACGACCTGTCTTTAGGTTCGCGTTTTGCATATTTCTGATGCAAAAAAGTTGCATGTCACCAAGCGTAAGATTTGGTTAGCACTCCACTTCTTCCATTTTGGCAACCTCTATTCTAGGTCCCCATTCTAGAGGCCTCTCCCCGATTCTGAAGTGGATTTCTTTCTGGCCTGCAGAGCCTTTTCTTCTCCTCCTTCTCTACTTCGCCCCCTTTTCGCCTCACGCATTCCATAGTCGCTAACTTTATTGCTCTTGCTTCACCACCCCCAGAATGCGTTGCCCAATTTGCATGAATTTGGGTGGCAGCGGGAGCGTTGATCAGTCGGGCAACATATTTTTATGGCGGTAGGCTGAATGATAACTATTGGGTTCTCATCCGCCCAGGAACTATATTCGTAGAATGTAAAACGCAAGTTTCGATGGCGTCATAGTAGATGCAATTTCATGTGTTCTAAGAGAGCAAAGACGAGTTTGGGTGATTTTTGTTCACGTGAACGTTCCTTCGTGTTCACTTCCCTCTTTGATTGCAATTGCTCTCTCGATTCCACACGCTCTCTCGCCAGATTAGACGGAGCGAGAGAGTGTGTGAACTGGAGAGACGCTGACCGTTCCCCTCCCTGATTAGAGATGATTGATTTGTTCGGTCAGTGGAGAGGGATCGCCACATTGGCTCGATTGGTGGCTGTATTTTGTTCGCCCTTGTCTGTCTGTCTCCTTCCTATCGGCACTGTTTCAAGTTTTCTGAGCATCGAAACGGTTCCCCATCCCTTCTTGGAAACCCCCTGGAATCTCCTCTCAAGCACGGCTGCTCTTGAGCTTCATCGTTCTCTCTCTCTCATTTTCACCTAACCTCTCGCTTTCCCTGCCTGCTCAGGGGGTGTTAGGAAGGGAAGGTGGCGGTGCCAGTACGTTGTTTGTGCTCTACCTCCTTCTCCTTTGCCCGTCCGTCCGTCCGTTCATCTAGTAGTAAATGCGATAAGAATCACCAGTGCCTATCGGCAAAATGCATCGGAAGTGTTCTTTCTCCCTTTTCCTTGATTACTCTCTCAATTCATCACGATCTCTAGACGGTTAGGCCGAGTTATAGATCGATCGTTATTAGGAGAACACCATTAAAAGTTCTCCCTCAGTTCTCCTTTCTTTCGCCCTCTCCTGAACGCCCATCTTGTAGTATACTCTATTAGTGTGATCGCCTCGCGAAATCGAGAATTTGCCCCCTCCGCATTCAGCGAACTATTTCGTGTTTCTGACCCAATGAACGATCCGGAAACGGCTCTGTGATGGCCATGTGTTCTACCGTTGTCTGTTCGACGAGAGACTGCGGGGAAACGAGAGATACGTCAGTAATGTGACGTTACTCGTATAAACCGGAAGCGATCCAGGAATGCATCTTTGATTCATGCGATCGCTAGGGGCTGGAGTGAGAGAAATATCTAGCGGTTCCGAGAGACGGAAAAAGAGACAGAGATATTGCCCCTTCTGTTATGATAGCTTCTTCTTGTATACAGTGAATCATGCACTGACTACCCGCGGCGCCGATACTATAACTCCCCCTCAATTCGGGACAAATGAACTGTCTCTCTTCATTCTCCATGCTATCTCGCGGCTTCTCTTGCCCACTAAGACAGTGTGTGGAATGAAGAGAGCGCCCCGACCATAACTCTCGCTCCAATTCGGGTTGTTTTCGAATTTCCCTCGACTCGACCCGTCCGGCTGGCCGAGAAAACTCGTCGCCCCCTCTAGTTGTTACACACTAATCGCGAACTATGCCGATCATTCCAACTTTCACATCAAAAGGCTGATGTCACTAGGCAATCTGGGTATTTTTCGGTTTTGGCTCGAGGTTTTCCTTTTTTGGAGTCCTTTTTCCTTGTGTGAATCACGCTGGTCTCATGCCATTTTCAAGCGACCGACGCATGATGTGAATTTCGATGTTCCGGTTCAAAGTGAGAGGCGCGCGAGTCTAAGTCGGTTATCATTTTATCATTCGGTTCCCAACCCCCACATTGTTTGGGCTGATTGTCCCGTCTCGCTCTCTCAAATTCACATCATCTCTCACTGGCTTGGGAAAGTGAGAGAGCATAGGAAAGCGAGAGAGACAGACTGATTGTCCACCCGCTGTCTCGTCCTCTCCCTGGGCTGATACGCTCAGTGAGACAGGGTATAATGGTCAAGACTCTCCTCAATTCGCGTGATCTCTAGTCGATCAGACAGTGTGAGAGAGTGTTCGAAACAAAGAGAGCTGGAGTGGAAATGGACGAGAAAGGACACCCGATAATCAGCGGGTGGTTCGATGTTGAAGAGGGGTTAGCTGATATCTCTCGGGTGAGGGAAGATTCGATTGATAGAGCCGAGCCGAATCGAGCTATGATATCAGCCCATAATGCACGATGTTTCCTAATTGAACAAATCATTTTGGTATACTGGATTCGTTGGGTTGACCCACTATCAGCGCTCACAATCATTGTTGATGGTTTTATGTGATATAATACGACTGGTTAAATAAATATCAATCGAGCGCATGTGCCGACCTTTCTCCTAACGTTTTCCGCGTTGATTTCCGAAAATAGAGAACACACCGCTTGATTTCGTGCCGCGTCAGCGAGTGATCACATGAGATGTCCCTTCTGAAATGGTGAAGAACTGACATCACAGTGAAAAAAATTATCTTGAGTGGCTGGTGTATCGTACCCCATTACATACCGGCAATTTGCCATGTTCGGCTGGTTTCCGAGAATAGAGTAGTCTGATTTCGTGCTACGCCAGTGCTTGATCCCGAGTGATGTCCCTCCTGGATTCATTGAATCTCCCCGCACTCTTGAATTAAAAACAATTATCTCATCTTGCTTCCACCGCACTCGTTTCTTGACAGGAATGCCCACACTGCTGATTTCAATCGATAAAAGTGCTTACTCCACCCTTCGACCTTCTTTGTGAATCGATAGATCTCACCCTGCTTAATGTACTCTCGTCCCTTTGCTCACTTTATTCAATCACTCCATCCCCATTCATCTCTCCCCTCCCCAGTAGAGTTGTTTCACTCGAGTGACACTCGCAAGCGCTCGCCACTCGCCGAGTTCATTTCCGACCCACTCGGATCGGCGTGTCACTCGCGAATGAGAAATGAGAAATTCACTCGCGAGTGGATTGGCACTCGGCGAGTGAATGGGTTTTGTTCATGTCTCTCTCATTTCTCCCTCTCTCTCGTATTTCAACCAGTCACTCGGCGAGTGCAAAATCACTCGCGAGTGAGAAATGAGAAATCCACTCGCGAGTGGATTTGCACTCGGCGAGTGAGTCGATCATTCTCACTCGCGAGTGGCGAGTAGCTCGGTCTAACAACTCTACTCCCCAGTCACTTTCTTTTCTTCCGAATCAATCGATATCCTCGCGTGACCTACTGTACCCTACCATCTTCCCTGCAGGAGCCCGTCTCTACGCGCTGCTCGGCGTCTCTACGGTAGCCGGAGCCGGAGGATTGTATGCTGGCCGTCTCGCAACCCCCGACTGGCGCACGATCGTCGACCCACAGCACTACTATGAGGACTGGCAGGTGAGCGGGCCGGGAATTGGGATGGGAGCCGGAGAATAGGTAGACCGGGTTACGGTAGTGGGCCCTCCGCTCGGGAGGCGCGGCGGAGCTGCTGCGGTAGATGATGTTGTATCTGCAGCAGCAGCGATGATGTCGCGTCGACGAGCGGAGGAGGGCGCGAGGAGGCGGATGCATCCGCGTCCGCACCCGAGGCGGACGCGTCGCTTCTCGCGGCGCCCGCGTCCGTGCCTGACGTGGAGGGCGTGCAGAAAGAGCGGAGGCGACGTCGACTGATAAGGAGACTTCAGATGCGCACGTACTTCTCGCTGCCTCTCAACGTCGTGTCGCGGCTGGCCGGAGGCATCGCGAGCAAGGTACGGTACTTGTGTGATCGATAAATGGGATACGGTAGTACTGATTAGGGCACCTAGTGCCTTTGATAGGATCCCGGATGTGTCATAGTGACTTCTCTAGTTGGTTGAGGTTGCAACAAGAGCTGATATTAGGTTGTGATGGCATTGACATGATGAAGGCTTGACCATCTTGAGAATAAAAATCTTTCGGCATAACAGGTGTTGATTTATGAGCGTGTCGGTTTTATTGGATTACTGAAAATATTTAGTTGTGATCTTGATCTGGGCTTCTAAAGCGACACATATAAATTCTGATTTTGATACGAAAGAAAGCAATCAATCAATAGACTGCTGCAATACATTCCCAGTTGCCGTAATCCAATCAATAATTTCTCTCCAGGAGATCCCGATGTCCCTTCGACGGCCGCTGCTCGGCCTCTTCGCCAAGGTGTACGACTGCCGCATGGACGAGGCTGTGCAGGTACGGTAGGGGATACGGTAGCTGAGGGGAGTGATAGAGGAGGGCTTGTCCCGTACTTGCGGGTTTCATCGAGCAATCATCTTTCTGTGGAATTTTGGGGCTTCGATAGTGATGTTCTGGTGCCAAAATTACTTGGAAAAAGCTAGCGAATATATTTTACTAGATAACAGGAAAATATTTGAGAGTTTTGTACTTGAAAAATCAGTTGCCATTTCTAACATTGATCTTTCATCGTTGACTAACGGGATAATTGCGTTAAAAAATAGAAGATTAAAATTGACTAAGTAAATCCCCTTCTTGCAGCCGGACTTCGAGTCGTACTCCTCCTTCTCCGCCTTCTTCAACCGCACGCTGCGGCCAGAGGCGCGCCCGATCAGTGCTACCCCTCTGGTGAGTGAATAGATAAATGAGTGCGTGCTTGGAGCGCCGGGGTAAGATCAAGAAGCGCTGCCCCGCTGGTGAGTGAATCGATAGAAAAGGAATAAAATATTAGCCAAACGGCGCCGGTTGACAACCAGCCTTCGGTTAGAGATAGTTGGTTACCTGTTGTTGGTTGATCTTATACGGGGTACAAGTTGGTACGAGAGGGGTTTGTGATGCCTGTAAAATCCATGGCAACTAATTGTTCGATCGTATTGTGTCCAAAAACCATTGTTGAGAACCCTGAGAAATTGCGGTTGCATGTATGGTTTATAAGGTTAGGTGAGCTGCCGAAGTCAATATTTCGTAGACAGGCTTTGTCTTATAAAATCAATTATCGCATCAAATGCCATGTTTGCTCACTAGAAGTGCGAAAAAAATATATTGTTCGACATTTTTAGATATGTGTTAGACAGAGCAGGACGTGATTCGGAAAATAATTAATCGTGTTCATTAACTAATTAAGGTCTCGCCCGCGGACGGCATCGTGCTGCACTACGGCAAGATCGAGGACGACAAGGTGGAGTTCGTCAAGGTGAGCAAGGGGAATCGAGGACTGAGTTTTTTTAGGAGCAGTTTGTAGAAATTCTAGCAAACGAAAAATTGATAGTGATTTGCGTATGTGGGTGATGTGCTTCAAGCGCGGGACTTGTGTTGCTTGAACAGCGACGAGCAATGCTACCTGTGCGCTTTCGATATTAGAAACTCGAACTTCAAATTGTGTTTCGATGGCGATTGCATCCTGCGAGAACGCTGTTATGGATACAGGACTTGACGCATGGGCTCTAGTGTGATTGATGTTCATCGTTAACAACAACAAAAACCCCAGTAAATTCGCAGGGCCACGACTACAACGTGAAGGAGTTCCTGGGCGACGTGGAGATCAAGCCGAAGGTGAGTCGTTCCGTGCGGGTCGAGTGCGGGTCAGATGCGGGTCAGGATCTTCTAAACTCGCCTTTCTCAGCTCCTAGTGGTCCAAATGTCGATTTTTTCAGACCATTGACTTTGCCATGATCAGGGCAATCTATAGAATGGTCATTTGAGTCATGAAAGTATAGTTCTGCAATTCGGCTCGGAGAAGCTCTTGACCCGCACTCGACCCGCACGAAACGACTCACCCGCACTCTCTCTGTTTACAACCTCACTCTCTGCGGGTGAGCCGTTGACCCGAATCTGACCCGCATGGGCTGACTCGAAAGGCGACCCGAAGAGTCGTTTTCACCACCCTAATGAGGAGTAGGGAATGTGGCCCATCAATATCTCGTTGGTCATGTTGTCAATATTCTAAACTCATTTTCTCTGAATGTTCAACTATGATAGCATCATTTCGAACACTGCTGTTGTTAATTACTTTCTTAATGTGTTACTCATTGAACACTCGCAGGCCGGTCACGACCTCTATCAGCTGGTGGTGTACCTCGCTCCCGGCAACTACCACGCCTTCCACTCGCCCGCCAAGTGGGCCGCCGAGCACATCAGGCACTACCCAGGTACGGTGGGGGTACGGTATTGACCACGCCCTCACTCGCGGACTATCCCGAGCATATAATTCACTGCTAAAGTGATAGGGGATACGGTAGCGAGGTTCGATGGCGCAGATTCGTGATCGTCAAATGAATAAAGATAACGACTATGCAGGGCTGCTGCTGTCGGTGCGGCCGGCGCTGCTCAACCGCGTGCCGCACCTGTTCTGTCTGAACGAGAGGGTGAGTACTTACGGAGTATTTGAAACCGCGAGATTGCACTAGTGTTGTGGAGCAGAGTAGAGCGCGAGTAACGGAGTGAATGGGCACTATGTGTGCTGATTTGTAATCGAAGCGCGCACTTGTTAGAATAATTCGGTGATAGTGATGAATCAGGGCCCGGAGATTTGTTGGTGCAGAAGATGGCTAAATTAGGAAGCCTAGAGATTTGAGCAGTGGATGACTGCCTCTTCGGCTGATAAATATAATTTGGCCTCTGATTTGCAATAATATAGCAGGGACTCCCTAAGTTGCTGTCTCATCGGATAGTAAGAACAGGTGGCACATGGACTGGATGATTATCACAATGAGTTCATCAAAATAAGAAATTGCTTTTTTTCACACATAGTTGTTGCCATTATTTTCCATGAGCATTCTAGTTGCAGCGCGTTCGCAAAACTAGTGGTTAAGCTCGTTTATCGATTCGAGCCAGTTCAACTCATTAAAAAAATTAACCAGACGTTGATTAATTAATTAATTATCTTCATAATTAAGGTGATCCTGAACGGCAGCTGGCGACACGGCTTCTTCTCGATGGCAGCGGTGGCGGCGACGAACGTGGGAGATATCGCGATCGATGCGGTGGGTGTGATTATCTTGTAGTTAGTTTGTAAGCTAGTTCGTTGTCTGTTTCTCTACACTTGAAGTGGACAGGGGCATGTGTTGAATAATCCAATATCCATTTTTCTGCCTAATTGCGAATCATGAGTGTCTTTGCGAGAAGTCACATCAAGAGAGATTCGTTTTTTTGTAATATCTGTCGTGAACAGCAAGATTGAAATGTCTAGATCGATTGGAGATTTGAGAGACATGTGAAGCATGAGTTGTACAAAAATTTAGAACTTCAGTGATCAGATAGAACGCAAGCACTTTGTTATTTAAATAATTACTGAATTGTAGGACGCGTCGGTGCGCACGAACATCTCGCGACGACGCCGCGACCGCGCGGAGAGCGTGAGAACGGAGTGTGCCAAGCAGTACGCGGCCGGCGAGCGCGTGGGCGAGTTCCGACTCGGATCGACGATAGTGCTGGTGAGTTTTATCGATAAGTATACGGTAGAATTTGTGAGTTATTGATTGAACTGCGGCACAGTTCTGTTTTCTTGATTGGAGTAGTCGGTCATTTGTGCTTCACGCAAGTCATGTATGCTCAAGCTTGGGCTTGAAAATGATCTTGTATAGATGCGGAGTTGGAACACAACAAAAAAATTATTGATCTCTGATCTCCTCCTCCTTCCAGATCTTCCAAGCTCCGACGAACGTCAAATTCGCCGTGCAAGCGGGCGACTCGCTGCGCTACGGCCAGAGTCTCATCGTGGACGACATGTAGATCGATAACTCGGCTACCGTAACCCCAGTGATTACGGTGGATCCATCGATAACTGAGCTACCGTACCCCTGCTTACGGTAGCAACAATTCCCCCATTCTGCTGTTATTTTGGTAGAAGTAGGCAGATGTTTAGTCACAAATTCCCTCTCCTCCCTTATCAAGATTGTTTACGGTATTTGCTCTACTCTGTGTTTCTTGAGTTTATTTGTTGGTAGTTCAATAACTGACTACCGTATTCCACCGTGCCCCCGCATTGACAGTAACATTCTGCCCCCATTTGTATGCTCCATCCCCCAGTCTCCATACCGGTGCAATGCCATCCATTCTTTGTGTGTGTGAATGAGGACCGTTCCTCGTCTTTGATTCGTATCAGATGTATCCGATATCGTTGTCGTTCCCATGAGATAAAGTGTTGTTATTTGTAAGAGGGCGGAGAGCAGATGACATTCTCCACGTCATGCTATGGAGATCACAAGGATTCCGGTGTTCCCCTTGCTCATTACTCTTGTTTCTCAAGAGAGCAGTAGAGAAAATACACTAAATTCTCACCTACCCATTCGATAGGCTCGTCAGCAACAACACATCACACTCACTACATAACCAGCTCAAATCCTTTCAAGAACACATTTCTTTATCATTGCGAAGTATATACAGATTACAGCTTGATTGTGAGATCAAAGTGATACAAATAGAAAATGGACAATAGTAGTGGGAGATAATCAATTGGTGAAATCGTATCGCTTAATAACGGTATGTTAGGGGAGTTATACGGTAATGGATAGATCGATAATCTGCGTCTCAAAGCGCATTCTGCTGGGCGATACCGTGTACGGTCTCGAGCAGATTGATGGATCGATAGAAGCGCTGGTCGACCTCGCGCTGGTGCGACACCCAGTTCCTGAGAAGGAGAACAATCAATAATTATGCCAGTGCCTACCGTATCCATCCTATAAAATCCACTTCTCGATCACTAACTACCGTACCACTACCGTACTCACCTCTTGACGTTCTTCCAGTGAGCGGCGTACGCCTTCCGCACCGCAGCCTCGTTCACGCCCTTGCCCGTCACGGTGATCGCGGCGTCGAGACGCTCGCTGCAGGATTATCGATTTATTTATTCGTTACCGTAATCTCTGGTTCTGTCGTACCTCGATTACCGAAATGAAACAACCATAACTAACGATTATCATACCTCCGCTCCGGCCACAGCTGGATGTTCGTGGGCGAGCGCGGACGCGGCAGAGCGTGGATCTCCTTCGTCGCCAGCAGGTCCTGAGCGGATTGATCAGGGTTACTGTGTCTCATATCGATTTAAAAACCACTTCGCGATAGCACAACCTAACCCACTACCGTACGCACCAGACTGTCGTCGTACGCGGCGACGCGTTCCTCCTCCTCGCGCGCCTCGCGGTCGCGCTGCAGCCGATCGCGCGCCACCTTGTCGTCTTCCTGCAAGCGCAGCAAGTCAAGAGAGTTACGAGTTTCAGCGGTGCCACAATTAGCTCGCTGATTCTCGAAAACAATTTGCTTGCCAGCGTCTTCATACAAGAAATAACGAATATGATCGCAGAACTTTTTTTTCTTACAGCCGGAAATAACTCAAATCAAATCCAGACGCGTGCGGGTTTCAGCAATGCCACAAGTGAATCGCAAATCCAGATTGTGATTTGTACCAACTTTTTGATTAAAAAAACTATCACCCCTATGATCCCTCTCCTCGCCTTATTCAAGTGTTTTTTTGTTCTTTTTCTTACGTTAGCCTCATGTTAAGAACCTTGCATTTAGCCGAACTTCGTGCTGTGTCATATCCTAGCGCATTTGTCTACGTGATTCGTTACCAACCATTAACCATCGGATATGATTTTCGCTTTGCTAGTATCAGCGAAACTTCATATTTCCCACCTTCCTCGTGTTGTACCAGATGCGGCACAGCGAGTACAGTCACTCCACCACTCACTTACATTTGGACCCTAGCCTTGTCGCTTTCTAGTACCACTGAAACTTCAAATTTCCCACCTTCCTCGTGTTGTACCAGATGCGGCACAGCGAGTACACGCTCTCGATGCCGTCCGAGTCGCGCAGCGTGAAGCCCTTGCCGCGCAGCTCGAAGATCACGTCCAAATCTGGAAATCCGAATAAAACGGAAGTTAAAATCGGGATTCTTAGAGCATGGTAGCATTACTTGAGTCTAGAGGAGTATATATATACTAGATCGGGTGAGAACTATTTCGGAAAATGGTCTCTGACATAACAATTGTTTTTCGCCTCTCAAAGTTCTCATCCGGAGGGTGCTCGTTTCAATTCCCACAGAAGACGAGCACGGCTTACTTCGAACAATTCTATCCCGATTTTGACCTCGACCAAACAACAAAATAAACTCACGACGTGGGTCGGTCTTGTTCAGCTTGCGCGGCCGGCCGGGCCCGCGTCTCTCCGTGCCGTCCTCGTCGTCCAGCTTGCTGCAAGTGGAGGCATTTTTACTTCATAAATCTCTAATTTCAGTTTTAAAACATCTCTTCTTCACGTACGTTCTATGAGCAAGCGCTCACTTTCAACACTTATTAAGCACAAAGACCGTATCTTAAGGTTACGATCTTAACCTTAACCTCACATCCAATCCCCCTAATCCCGTACCTCTTCTTCTCCTTCACGACGGGCTGCACGACGTCGCCCTTCTTGATCGAGTCGAGCAGCAGCGCGAGGCGGTCGCGCGCGAACGTCACGTCCGCCGAGCACTGCCAATTTGAATTATTATTATTATTTTCATTTATTTAAAACAAAATCTTTTTACTATAGGTCGCAATATTCTATCCCTAAATGTCTAATATCAACCCTTGGGTGCCCTTGGCGATTACGCGCCGCGGCGTTACTTAATGATAACACTTCTATGTCTTCTACAATGGTGCTATGAACGATAGCGAAAAAATACAAAAAAAAAGCCTTTCAGTCATGGAAACTTCAATGCGTTGATTGAAGGGTCTTACTTTTCTACTCGCTCATTCTCATACCCGAGAGAGGAAGTACTCACCTTTCCATACTCCTCTTCCTCCTCGCCGCACTCCATCTCCACGCGCTCGTTCAGGAAGTCCTGCGATGGACGGATGACTCATTAGTGACGAGTCATACTCATTCCAATTACTCATATTCATAGTGCGATTTGCTGCGATGGATGTAATAAATAACTCATAAGCGACGGGGCTACACAAATAATCAATAATCATGCAAACGAATTCTACCTGCGGGTTGGTGCCGCCGATCGGCAGCGAGTTGTCGTCGTCCGGAGAGTGAGAGGCCATTTTGAGATGCTGCAATCGAGGAAATTTAAAAATCAAAGAACGACTCCGAAAGAAAAGTTCATTTGAAGCAAAATGCGTCGATTAACAATTGGTTTTCGAAGCGAGACAGCTCTAAACTACCCATGAAACACCAAACAGCCATGAAAGTCTGCTTGCGCGATCAGATACTAAAAGAGGACAGAACTACCTCTCAATTGCTCTCTTACCTCACACATTGGATAACATTCGAATGACTTCATTAAAATCGGTATCACAACGGAACTGTGTCACGTACAATCGCATAATTTACTCTCTAACAATTATTATTGTATTCTTTTACAAATGAAAAGTGTGGAAACTGGACAGATTGAATCGCGGACTAGAGACGGTCATCAACAACGAATTTAACGTGAAAACGTTCGAGAGATCTTACAAAAAACGTGCAATAGATACTGTAATTTTAATCGATAATCAGGGAAGGGAGGGGCAACAACTAGAGGCAACAAGCAAGGATACTGAGTGAATCAATCGATAATCAGGCTACCGTAACCTAGCCTAGTCTCTCTTGTTGTTGTAGTACTGCGCGTGGTAGTTGAGCGAGGAGTAGACGACAACAGCTCCGCCCTGGAGAGAAACAAGTCAGTTGTCGATCGAGTAACCGTAATCGTAAATTATCGATCAATAGCGTGCCCCGAGTGCCAGCGAGAAGGCGAACTTGGCAGCGACCAGAGACCAGGAGGTAAGGGCGAGGTAGTGGAAGAAGCACCTGATGAATACAAATCAGTTCTCGATCGAGATACCGTAATCCCAGTTATCGATCTATATAATCAATCAATAAACTCACTGGTAGATGAATCCGTGGAAGACGCTAGCAGCCAGAAGGACCGAGCCGAGTCTGTAAGGCAAAAGTTTCCGTTGACTCGGTGATTTCTTCATTTAATGACATCATGTATGCCAGCCCTAACTGCTACTGCAATTGGTCCCAGGCATCTACGTAATAACCATTTGCTAGCTACCATAGAAGAGCGTTTTCGCTCCCTTATCGATCCATCTGTCTACCGTACCTCTTCGCTCCCGCAGGCAGATCGGAGCGGGACGCGATGCCCACGAGGCAGGCCATGGCAGTGTAGAGGATGAGATCGGAGGAGGACTCGAGGGC
Source organism: Pristionchus japonicus (assembly GCA_900490845.1). NCBI lineage: Eukaryota > Metazoa > Nematoda > Chromadorea > Rhabditida > Neodiplogasteridae > Pristionchus > Pristionchus japonicus. Next base: position 211,591 of record LS504615.1, on the reverse strand, counting down.
GGACTGCATGTAGCGCCAGTGGAACGCCGTGCCTCTGAAAAGAAGCGGATGAAGGTGGAATGTATGAAAAGGTAAAGGTGCTGCCACATCACGCGCATTTTACAGTAGTATGACAGCGCAAGATGGGACCCACTGGTAAGGCCAGCTGTTAGAAGGTATGAAGATTACTACGACTATTAGAATTTATTGTTGAAAAGAGACAACAAGTCCGTAGCAAAATTTGCGATCGTCACATGTGGATATTCCACAAGTGCAGCGCCGCTTCACCTACAACGGGATTATTTGGTTACCTCGCTCCGCTCCAGAAGATGAAGATGCGCGAGGAGGCGGAGTAGGCGGCCGCCCATCCGAGACCAGTGGAGAAGTAGCGAACCTGACGGATGATTAAAAATTAATAAAATGAATAATTAAATAAAATTCAACTTTTTCTATTCAAATTGAGGAGGCAAGCCCTACTTCACAAACAGGCGAAGGAGTAGCGAACCTGCCGATAAATAAATATATTAATTACTTCCCTACTATTCTCAATCCTTGTTATTGTTGTTTTCGCTATTGTTGCTATTGATTTGATGTTGTTGTTGTTATTGATGTTTTCATGTTGATATTGTTATTCACCTCGCTCTTGCCCGTCATGAAGTAGGTGATCATGAGGTACATGCCGGCAACGTCGATCACGTCAGCTGAGGACTTGAGCAGATCCTGAAATTAGCATAACTAATTAAATTACATTTTATAAAATTAGGATTTGGAATTATTTGGGACTCGTCAAAGATAATCTACAAAGCATTAGTTCGATGCGTTTCATATTCTCCTTGAAGACTGTGTGAAGCACAAGACTGACGAACATGCTCCGTCATTCCTCCTTGTTCTGTTTATGTTTCAACTATCCATTATACTCACCGGCAGGACATTGAATCCCTCTCCATCCGAGGCGGGGAAGAAGGTGGCCAGCGCGAGCAGCTTCACCAGCTGCGCCAGGAAGAAGCCGAGCACGGCACGCGCGATGCGCCACACCTAAATGTCGATCGATAATTGACTGTGATTGTTGGAGAACAGCTTTCAACGTCTGCTGAATTTATCGATCTGGATCATTGCAATTACGTTTCTACGTCTCTTTGAGGAAAATCTTATGTTAAGCACGTGTTCGTGAATATCGAACGAATAAATTAAATTGAAAAGTAAAACCAAAAGCTCCAATTTTAAGCTGGAGCGCGTGTAGGCCTAACAAACGTCACTAATAAAGCAATACTAATTAATTAATCAATAATTAACCAACTCACCGTAGTGTACTCATTCAGGCCGGAGTACTTGTAGACGATGAAGAAGGGCGCGAAGGCCAGCGCGAGACAGTTCACAAAGTGGAAGAACGCCATTCTCTCGGGCAGGTTATTACCTTCAATCGATCAGGAATTAGAAAGCGGTTGATAAAACACGGTCAAATTGATGAATACGGGTTGCAATGAAAGCATTCGAAGTATTAGAACGACAGAAAAGCAGAAATGCAAAGAACATTAGGAGAACGCTAGTCTCTCACGACGCTTACCCCTCACTCAATCAATAAATTCTCTGGCCTGTCGCTAAAAAGGATGGAATAGTTCATACGGAATTATATTGGGAGAGTAGCAGAGGCAGAAGGGCAGAAATGCAAATGACAGTGACGCTTGGCCTACTCGATTTGAAACTAGCTCGTTCTAAGCATAAAAGAGGCTTTTGTGCAGGTATGGATTATCAAATCGATTGTCAAGGCATCAATCAAAATCTAGAGCTACGCAAATCAATTAACTTTAAACACATAATTGGCCTAAATTCGAATTAATGAAACGTGGTGTACTGAGGATTAGGCTCGGTGCGTGAGGTGTGCTGCAAGTAAGGACGTTTGTTCTAATTCACGGCTCTGGCTCTACAGTATCGAGATGCCGAATCGAAGAGATTCTAGATGCTACCTTTCTGGATCGCTGAATATAAGCGTAAGCGGAATCACAGTGGAATGTTCCCACGAACAACAATCCTTTCGCTCGTTTGAAGTCTCCCTCTCACTCTTCAACAATTTCAGCAGTATCATTCAACTGTCCACTTTACAGCAAGCTAAAAAATTACAAAAAAAAACACATGATAAGATGCCTTTATTACGCATTACAATTTACATGTAAACTGGAGAAATGCGAAGATCATTAAAGTGATAAATACGAGAGAACCAGTTATATAGCTAGAGCTACCTTCAAGTGATTAACGCACATTTGAGAAAAAGATAGAGAAAATTATTAACATTAGACACAAAAAAGGAGGAATCATTAGTAGGAATCATTCACGGAAAAGGCACGATTAATACGGGAAACATACAGCTTGTTCATGAGGGACGACATACAGTAGAAAAGACTCAGTGGCAAGAGAGCGGGAGGGGCATATAGCCTTTCCGTGGTCAGAATCCGACGGACACTACTCGTGCATTCTAGCAATAGAGAGGGAGGGTGAGGAGGGATCGATAATAATACAGTAGTGCCTTCAGAGCCGGGAACCGGGAGCCGTCTTCTACTCGCCGGCTACCATTTCGGACGCGACCGCCGCCTCCTGCAGCTCCGCATCCTCCTCGCCCATGCACACGCGCAGCGTCGTGCCTTAATTAATTAACAAATTAGGCTAATCATGTATTATTTACTCTGAAATGAGCAATAGCCCCTGCTCGTCTCAAATAATAACTTGAAACTGAATTTGGAAGTGAGAATGAGTAGCATCGAGCTCTTAGAAGCATAAGTCGAAGGTCAATTAATTGATTAATAAACAAACGAATTAATTACCGGTGCCGAAGCGCGCGTCCAGCAGGATCCGCTGGATGTTCATCTTCGCCAGCGCTTTCTGCAAAGGAAGAAAATTAGTCCAAACAAAGTGCGATCACAGATACAGCCCAGAGATTTTGGGCAACGACGTGGTATTATGGGCCGCATCGAAACTGTTTTAACAATTTTTCGGCTGTTGTCTCTCAAACTTCAACAACTCACCATAATGATAATACCCCTTATGTTCGAGCAATGTGGCATGGTTACTCTAATCAATACTACCGTAACCCTTCTTCGCGGCGATGATCAATCAATAACTACCGTACATCATCTTCGTTCATCCTCGCCAAATGGGAGGAGATGAAGTGCTGCAGGGCGAGGTCCGCGTCGTACTGCGACGTGTTGAACAGCGGGTTCGATGGGCCTGCGAGGGTGGATGTTGATGTTATTGTTGATATTAGCTTTACCAACCCATTAGCTCATTCAAGCCAGCAAGTTCATCTTAGTTGCCACGCAAAACGTCTCGGTATTAAAGTTCCCCTCCACACCCACATGATTTTCGAATTCCCGCGCAACGAGTGGCGGAGGGTAGATCAATGACCCCTTCCCTCTCTCTAATGAGAGGGAGTGAGGGGAAGTGAGAGAGCGCCAGAGAAAGAGAGACATCTCTCGTCTGATCTACCCTCCTCACCCCATGTAAATCACGATCGATCACCTCTCACCTACCGTATATTGCGAAATCCGTGTAGGAGACACTTGTCCCTTAGGTCAAGCCCTCGTTTTTAAAAAATCGCCATTGGCCAAATTTTAATTTTTATGCTTCAATTTCTTTGTTTACATGCAATTGGCGGTACGTTATTTCATAAAAGCAAATAAAAAGTGGGGGTAATTTTTGGTGTGGAGGGGAACTTTAACAATCGCTACATTTCGCTTTTTATGGAATCGTGTCGATATTATACCACCCGAAATCAACGGCCGTCAACCCAAAAGAACTGACAAAATCACAAATCCATCATCTTGTACTGGATTTCCTACACCAAAATATCGATTCAGAATGGGAACTGCCGTTTCACCCTCACCTCACCTTGATTTGAGAGGCCGGGCGAGTAACCGCCGCCTGCGGAGCGCGCGCCCGACCCGTTGCCCAGCAGCGTCGGCGAGTGCTGCAAGGAGGATGCACTATATCTCTGATAATCAATAAAATCTACCGTATCCCCCCTTACCGTACCTGTCCCCGGTGCATTCGGTGTCCCGTCCCTCCTCCGCTGCCCATCATCATGTGGTGGTGGTGCAGGCCCGGCGAGTCGACCAGAAGCGGCGATTCTGTGATTAACAGATAATTCATGCCAATTAATTGAATTGTTATCTATAATAGTGTATTATCGGCACTTCTTACAGGGTGGGGCAAAAGTATTGTTACACTTTTTGGCTTCATCCCACTACTCCAAAAGCAGACCATTCAGTCCCCCCATTTTAACCAGTCGTAGGCCAGACACTGATAGTATTGCATAGTTAAGTACGGAGTTTCCTTCTTCTTAGTTCATGAGTTCTGAATTTTTGAAAGGATACCCTAGTAGGGTGGCTCCAAATATACTCGCATGACAATGTGTTATCAAAATATTCATACTTTGCAGGAGGCTGTATTAAATTGCCATAATATTTTTATCAGAAAGGGCATCCATCAAGCTATTCAGCCCAGAAGTACATTTTGTATTTAAGCTCAGTTCAATATCAGAACTATTTTACAAAGGATATTTTCTAAACGGCGCACGTATTTTTTAATTCAAATAAAGTGACCTCAATCCAAGGCCGACTAAGGTAGATGGTTCCCCATATTTTTTCTACAAAGAACAACTATAGGCTTACGCGATAGTGTTTCTGAAGAGTGATGGTTAAACTCCATTATCACCCTAAAAAATCCCAGGCATATGCCTTGGTGTTCTAGGAACTAATCATTTTTCAATGAAACCACTAGCGGCGCACATCAATTTTTTTCGCTTATGAAAATATGCCATCTCCTTTCCACCCCAATGAGCCAGTATCGAACTATGGGTCAAAATTTGGTCACACAGTATACACCACTGTTTGAGTGAAATCTGGACTAATACTCTCAATTCGTTGCTGAGATACAATGAAAAATTAGTGTAACAATACTTTTGCCCCACCCTGTATAAAATATTAGTTTGGTTGAAGCCAAATGAGCAAATTCGATTGTGAACACCACGCACTTTGCTGCTCCACTCTCGCTACACCCTCAGCACGAGATAGGTTCCAACAGTGCGTGATTTTTCGCTAGCTGGAAAAACAAATCCCTATCCTATGGTCACATTATTCTACCGATTCCTGTACTCTCAAACTCGGCCTAATCACCCACAAATATTACCGCTTCAGCCATCCTAGATACGGCAAACGCACCGGGTTGTATAGTTTGTACAAGCGCAAATGTCAAATTAACAAATTACTTATCGATTAAATCCTCACCATCATCCCTCATCCCATCGATGACTATCGTGTTCTCTCCCACCACTCCATCGTCCAGTATCAGATCGTCGCCCAGCTGTCCGCTGCCCTTGCCGTACGGCGAGGCGAGATCGGCTGACGAAGAGGGACCACCCAGCTGGAAAATGAAGTTAATTAGATAATTAGTGACAGCGTATCTATTGAGATTAGGACCACCCAGCTGGAAATTAGGTAATCAGTTAATCAATTAGTAAATTAATGACTGTGGAGCTATTAGGACTATGGCCTCCAATTTACAATTGTAATGAGCTATCAACAAGGTCCACACACCATTGGCGCGTGGTGGTGGTGCGAGGAGGAGGGCGGCGAGAGCGGCGCGCCCATGCGCTTCCGCGTTCCACGCCCGATACTGAAACTGGAGACGAGTTAGGAATCTGATAGCATCTTGCTCAATACCTTACAAGAACTCTACGCAGAAACAAGTAAAAGAAAACGCGTCTTTTTCAGCTGATAATCATACTATAGAAGTCGTGTACATCGTTTAGGGGATATTATCGCAACTCAATGAGAAATCGAGTGGGTAAGATTCAAAATCGGGCATCCATTGCTACTAACAACACTGCTGGACAGGCTAGAACAAAACCAAGTGGCGCTGCTCACCCGATGCCTCCCGACGGCTCCGCCAACAGCGTGCTGCCTCCGCTCATTCCGCCTCCTCCCGTCCCTCGCTGCTGCTGCAAATAATCGATATACAGATACAGTAATCAATAGACACCTGCTACTGCAACCAATCCACAACCAGCTACCGTGACTGATAAATCGATACCTGATACCGAAACTAATTGAGAAACAGTTACCGGAACCATTCAATATCCAGCTACCGAAACAAATCGATATCTTGCTACCGTACCCCATCAATCGATACCTGGTGGTGCTGCATCGGGAGGTGGTGCGCCGTCTGCTGGTCGAGGTCGGCCACGTTCACCAGCCGGTACATCTTCTGTGTTCCGTTCTGCAATTGTGGAATTGTGACAAGGGTGGAATGGCATTGGAATGGTCAAGCCGTTGCGCCTTTGACTCATTTGTGGAACACAAATGACAGCGTTTCAATATGATCGAATGCTGTTTACAATTGATGTTCCACCGATGTATCAAAGAAGTTACGGTTCAATAAGATTCAATGCGATCTACAGTATTATCTCTAATCAATCAATACTAGGCTGTCATAACTACCGTGATCAATCGGTAATCGAGCTACCGTACCTGGTAATACGTCGTCGGGTCTATCACCATCGTGAGCGTGCTGCCGCCGCCGCCCACCGAGCCTTCTGGAATGGATATTATTGTAGCCAAACCACTACCATAATTGAGAACACTGTTTCCGAATGGAAGTTTACGCCGCTGTGAAGCTACAGTTGGCATGCTCGCAACAACGGTGGACGGAAAATTTAGTTAAACACGAAAATGCATTGTTTATTACCAGAGAAAGGCAGGAATTACCTCGAAAATTTACAATCCCACTTCATCGAACACCGCAGCTCCAAACATGCTTGTGAAAAAAAAACCAGTGCGAATCAAAAATCGTCAATTCGCCAATATCTCACCTCTCTTCGGGTGCGCGATGAGCGTTCCATTCCCTCGGCTGCTCACAGTGATAGCCTCCGCGGGGTGGTGCGTCTGGTGCGAGGAGGACGCGGCCACGAACTGCAATCGGGCACTATTAGGTTTCACGCACACTTTATCATCTTTGACCCTCATTTGATACAATGAATATCGCTTTTCGAATATACGAATAATCAATACAAAAAAAAATACAAATAACACTAGCTGGGTTTAGGAGACGACGAACTGAAAGAGGGCACTATCATGTTCCACTCACACCTTAACCACTTCATCATTCAGCTGAAGCAATATACAACGAATCGTTTCCTACTTTTAAAAAAAATAGACCTCCTCTCTTGCCCTCACAATCAGGTAACAACTTAGCTTCACTCCAACCTTATCCATCCCTACAGACAGCTAAGGCAATTCCGACTGCGCCTCTAATACAATTATCAAAATCCCAGTAATGATCATACCCCCGGATCACTTAATACCAGTTACCAATCAATAAACGATACCGTACCCGGAAGCTGTGCGGCGCGGTCGTCACTCCGCCGCTCGACGCAGCGGGCTGCGCACGCGTCTGCAGCGTGATCGTGCGCGAGCCGGAGCCGCTGCAATTCATATTTTGAGTAGGCTTTTGTACCATGAATGTCTTGTTTATTCTTCAAGTGCTTGGCAAGCATGTATTGCTATCTGCAGAGAAGAAAGGCTAAAGTATCGCTCATGAGGCACCGATCCACATGACACAGAAAATAATGAAATATTCGAGGAGAAATCAAGCGAGGGATCGAAGTGTTCAAACATTCATACTCAAAGTATGGCTCATGAAGCACCAATTCACCCTGGTACACGAACAGGATGTTCATAGCACTGACTCCACGGTTTCAAAGCTAACTAATCAAGCTTGATATCCAAACCCTACCCATGTCCTCCGATCATTCCCTCTCCTCCTCTGCTGGTCGACGGCAGGTCCTTCGGGCCTCCGAGCGACAGTGAGGGAGGCGGACCACCCACTCCGCCCACGTCAATGTCCGAGCTGCGAATAGTGATTGAAAACGGTAATTGTTATCGATTGGCATGATCAACCAGCTGATAAATGTAATAAAATCAATAAAAATACCCGGTTCCACTGTGCGCCGAGCCTGCCGGACTCCCGTCGCCCCGCTGCTCCTGTTCCACTGCAAGAGGGACATTTGAAAAAAGAACAGTAAACCCCAAACAACATCCACCACCAAATTCATGCTCCGTCTCGTTAGTTTCGCGTCTCAGACAGCAGCCTTATGAAAGAGTATACCCAAACTTCAATATCATCATGACAGACAGATCAAACTTTTACCCCTCTCAAACCCGGCGCTCCTAGAGCGCACACCTTCCTCATTCACTCACTTCTGTGCGCGTACTCGTCGTCCTCGTCATGCTGCTGGTCGACAAAGTCGTCTCCGAGCAGGTCCTCCTCCTCGCCCTCGTCCATGTAGTACATCTGCTGTTGCTGGCGGGAGTCGGCGGCGGAGGAGGCGGGAGGCGCGGCGCCCACCGGGAGGGGAATCTGCGAGACTGCAAAGGGGGTATTGATTTGAAATTTTCAAGCATTGGGGATTGCACTTTTCGTTTGGAACCCTTTTGATAGTGAAACAACTCGAAAATAACCTCACAATCTCACGAGATAGTACAATCAAAAAGTCTTTTTGATAAATCAAGATTACAAAAAAATAGTTCCTAGCCCCACTGTCTTGATTTCATGAAGAGTGCAAATCACGAATCAAGCAACTTCCTAAAACAGCAGCAGCAACGAAAACAAAAACAATCGCTCACCCGACATCCCGCCCAGCACGTACTCGTCCATCCACGCCAGCTCGCCCATCAACCCGTCGTCCAGCGGGTCCTGAGTTAACTCATTAATTTATTTAATTAACTAACTAAGACTATTAACGCTATTTTCAAAATCATCAAATCCCAGCTTCATGTCTGCAAGAAGATCCAATAGCAATTTTTAAAAATGCATTAATATTTGTTTGGTTTTCAAGTAAAGTAGAGTAAGTAGAGTGATCAATCCTAGCCAAGCATTCGTGATTATGGAATCTGCTTGAAGCACGAGTCGAACTTTCGCAAAATCCAAACAAGACGTTCCCCTGATTGGGATTATTTAACTCTCGTTCCTCAATTCGCTCCTAGCCACTAATTTGGAGTATTGCCGCAATTAATTATTAATGAGTAATTAACCAATCAACGCCTCACCTCTCCAGCTGCTGGTCCCTCCCTCCTTTCCTTAGTGTACCGATCCTTGAGTCGGCGCCACTGTTGCGACAGTGCCTGGGTGCCACCTAGAAAGATAATTAATTAATTGGGTACTAATTAGACCAAAAACTAATTATATAATTAGCGATAACCAAATAAATTAAGCTAAAACTCAATTATGGAGCGTATCTCATTGTAAATAATTCACCGATCGACTAAATCTGATTGAATTGCCATAGCATTCGCAACTTGTCGAAAGGGAATGCTAATTAATAAATTAATTACTGACCTGCGAATCCCATCGAATTGGCCACTTGCTGCCAGGCAGCAGCGCGATGCTGTGCGTCCTGGTGCCGTGCGCCGTAGTGCGGATCGGACGAATCGAAGAAGCAGGGGTGGTCTGAAATTGAGTCATGAATTCATAGTCTGTGAATCATGTTTACACGATCGAAAACTGTGTAAGGAACGGTTCTACTTTACAACAGCCGCCCTTTCTTTTCTCATTTATAACGGGAAACGACCAAACGAGGACAGAGGAGTACAGCCTACTCAAAAAAAAACTGATCAAAATGGATCGAAAAGAAAGAAAACGGGCTCACTTCTGACGGCGCGCGCCAGTCGGACATTGAACTCCACAGTGTTCGTGCTGTTCGCACGTCCCGAGGCTGTAAATCAATATTTTATAAATAATTAAATGTATTGGCAGAGACAAACTGAAGATGAAGATATTGACACTACCGTATTCTAGGAACCCCCTTCTCCCCAATTGAGAATGAAAGAGAACAGTGATACATGATAACCAAGCGCTCATGGATAGAAGAGCAAATGCAATAATAACAGTGAACAGAGTAATTAAAATAACCACAACAATAAAATAGCGCGCACTCGCGCTCTCATATTCTCGAGCAGAGTAGAGAAAGAGAGGCGAGCAAAGTAGAGAGAGAAGGGGGCGAGAAAAGGCACTCACAGACGTTCTTGAGCTCCGTGAGCTGGTATTCGCTGGCTGCGTGCGACGCGTAGTCCGCGCCACCGCCCCTGCCGCGTCTCTGAAACAATCGTCGTTATAACCAAGGACCAAGGGCAGTCTCAGCTCTTTTCTGTGCATGCATCAATCAAGCGGTATTGATCAAGAATGGCTTATGGATCTGTGATCCGAAGGAAGGAAAACAAGACAACAACAACACTCACCTGGTGCGCCGTCGCCGACATTTCTCTTACTCAGCTGCTGCTACTTGTACCGTGTGGGTATCCGCGCTATTCCGACCCTGCAAGTAAGGGCGGTAAACATGCCCGTTGACGTAAATAGCGCGCGGATGAGTGCGAATAACCGTCTTTTCATCTTCCAATCATCTTAGGGTCATTTATAGGGTCTACTTTTGGCCAAGACTAGCTTTAACTGTCATTTTAATTATGCAAAAACAATGTAAGAGTGCAGGGAGCACCGAAGTTGAGGGGAAAATAGTCCCACCGGTGGCCAATCGATCGGGCGGGAGTCGAGGGACGCGAGCAAAACATGGAGACTAGTCGAGTCGAGACAACGGTCGTACCGACCACCCAACCCCCAGCACTAGTTTCGAACTTTTAATATTCGCGCGGAAACACGCAACGCAAAGCACAGGCGACAGATCGCGTCGCGGCTCCGACCATGCCCGCGACGCTTCCCTGGTGACGCGATGCGGCGATCGGGTACGAGTCGAGCCCCTCTGGCTCCGCCCACCCGTGACGAAACTGGCGCCGAGTACGGTAGCTTTCAGGGCGACGCTTTTTTGCGAATCGGGGTTTTCCGTACGGGAGCCTCAACAGCTTGAGTGTTTAAATTTCGGGGACTCATTTTTTTTAAAATAATTTTTTCATTCAATAAAATGCAATAGTACTTTACATTCTTGCGTTTCAACACAACACAACTGGCAAAGGTCAAGAAAAATAGTATTCTTCACTTTCACGACTGATTTCTCGTTCTGCAATACTTAACGAAATATTTTCTTTCGTAAAAATACAACAATAATCCTCCCACGGGTTTCACATCTGTTCCTGCTCAGTTTATTCTCGAGCAGCTGTAAACTATGCGAGAGGAAGTGAAATAGAGAAGGCGTAGAGGGAAGAGGGACAATGGAGATCCGAGAGACACAAAAGAGAAGCATTGCTATCACAAGCGGAACCATATGTACATAACAACGAACGCTGTTCTCGAGGCGTTTAGTTTGAAGTCGAACAAAGACTCTTCCATCAGCTGAAGCCGACGCGCGTCACTGAATGTGGAGCCGTACAGTCACTGGAGACTCATTAGAGATCTGGGAGGACTTTGATTCTCTTTGTGCCCAAGCCTTCACCCTTTCTCACCTGCCGATCATCGAAACGTCTCCAACTCCTCTTTGTTTGAAGTCTCAAATTACCAGATGTGCCCTATTCCCAAACTTACAAGTCTCTCTACTCAAATCCATCTATTTTTATCCCCTCCATCCCTAATGCAGTCGAATCCTCTCTTTACTGCCGATTGATCTTCAACCGGCTACTTTCACATCTTTCTAGCGTCAGTTCGAACAAATTCAAATTCGAATTTGGCTTCTGAAAGTCACGCCCGTAACATAAACACGGGAACTCTCTCGTTCTATTCGCATTTTCGCTCTTCGCTCTCACATTTCCCTAATCCACTCACGCTATTTTGACGATTCACCTTCAAAAATTCCAAAGCTACGTCAAGCATGGGTACAGCCCATTCCATTCGCTTCCTCCCTCTTTACTCCTCTCGTAATGGTATCTTCCAAAGCAATGAACCTTCCTACCTGCTCATACTGTACCACCGAGAAAGTGAGAGAGAATACGTGAATCGTGGAGACCTAGATCAATCCCCTCCCAACCCCATGAACCCCTGACCTTCCCAGAGATGCTAACTTACATACCTTCACAAGATTGCCTCCTTTCCTCCCTTCGCTGAAAGAAATCGACCTTTCAGACCCTGGTTCTCGGCTAAATAGAGCGAGAGATCACTCTAAATGGAGAGAGCCAGATGATTCCCCGATCCCTTTGTCATAGTTCATCCGACTCTTGCGCATTCGCTCCCTCTTGACTGGTCATTTTCCATCTGCGAACTATCTCTTCATTAATCTGTTCCCTTTCGCCGTTTACAGTAGGAAATCTGCACATTCATAATCATTTCCCGGAACCATAACAGTGATTCATAAAAGCATTTAAATTCTTCCGAAATTGCCATTTCTACTGTTCAATTCAATAGGAAAGATGCGTTTGCTGCATCGCTTACAGAAAAGATCTGAATGTGTGTCGCCGAATATCACTCTGATTCAATGAAGAAACAGTCATTCTCATTTCTTCATCACAATCAGTAGGCGGTGCAGGAGCACCACGCTAATCACCGCCAAATTAGCGAGAGATCACACAAAATCGAGAGAGTGCTTCATCATCATCATCTAAATATACCCTGTTGATCACCCCCGCGGTCATCAATCTATCATCCATCTGTTCCACCCCTCCAGCTCTGTTTTCACTCTCGAGCACTTCCCTCTCCTCCCCAATATTTCACCAGTGAGAGAAGGCGAGAGAGCACGCAAATCGAGGAGAGCACCCGCTTTTCCTCCCACTTTCTCCCCCAACTGATCGCATTCACTTCCTCGCCCCGCTCTTCCTGACCTTGCGAGTGACTTTTCCTCTCAAGAGTCGTCTCGCTTTATTCTCGCTTCTCCTATTGATCTACCTAGTCACTGATTCACTCGAGGAGGCTTTGATCTACCGTAATCTAGTTCTGATTTTTTTTCCACTTTCTGGGTACATTCATGCACTCGCAACATGCAAACTGTCAACACTTGACTGTGTTGTTTCTCCCTTCTCGATTCTGTTTTATCATGCAACCATTCCATTTCTCGCAAAAATTCCGCCCAATCTGCACACTCTGCACATCCATTCGGCTCCTTGATTCATCACAAACGTCACTACCATATCCTCAACCTCTCTATCGTAGCTGTCCCGTCGCGAAGTGACCACTTCAAAGTGCCAAAACAATCATTTCCCTTCATTTTCCGTCATTCCATTCCCGAAACATCCGTGAATCATCAGGAACCATGCATTTCTGCGCCGCTTTGTGACTAATCATTTCCTCGTGCTTATTCTGCACCCCAAACCATAAACATTTCAGCCACCACGATGCAGAAAGCGTTTCTACTCTGCTGTCTGGCTCTGGCCACCGCCTATTCTCTACCTAAGAAAGAACCCAAAGTGAGCAGGCGAGAGAGCACGCGAAATTGAGAGAGTCACCGTCAGTCTAATCAATCTTCTCATTACAGATGCCCGAGATCGACGACTCCGCAGATTACGGTAGTCCGGTGGCCAACTCCTGGCCGCTGGGTCGCGATCCTGTCCCGGCCGAAGAATCGATCGACGCTGCGGCTCAGAAGGTACGGTAGCCATACTAACCTACCGTAACCCCGTATCGTAACCCTCTAACACCTACAGTATCCAACCGTATACGGTTCCCTGCAGCAACGCCAGGACGCACAACTCAAGATCGAGGCCATTCTCAAGGCAAAGATGGCTGCGGCTGCTGCGAGAAAGGCGGTAAGATCGATTGTACCGTATCATACCGTAATCCAACTACCGTAGGCCTCTCCTACCGTACCCCTGGCTACCGTAGCCCACTCGGACGAGCCTGAGCGTCGTCCGCTCGGGTTCGATCTGGTTCTAAAAGCTGGCGACATGGTCAGACGGGTGCAGCGATTTCTCAACGACTACGAGCACGCCAATCCGAATGCGTCCGAGGAGGTAATCGATAATCGAATACCGTAATCCAATCGACATTCCACCTACCGTAAGCCCTCTTCCGCTCAGGACTGGATGATCGCCTTCCTGGACGAGATGAAATCGATCGATTCGGATGACACTCACATCCTCACCGACCGTCTCTTTACCGTACTCAAGGAGCGAAGAAGCCACCACCGTAATCAATAAGTACCGAATCCCTACCGTAAACGGTTCCCCTAATATTTCCTTGCCTGCTCCCGGGTTTTACCTCGTGCTTTACCCCCCATGTTCTTCTCAGCGTCCCCGCATTTCCCTCTGACTCCCTCGCCGTCTCTCCATGTCACACACTCCCTCACCCATAACCGACGAGATAGTGTGTAAAATTGAGAGACGGTGTTCCCATTTCCATAAACTCAGTGCTCCATTCCCATCCTCTTCTGGTGCTTGCCCTGTCCCTCTCCTGTTTGAGAATAAACCCGCATTGATCTTTGTGCTTGTGACTCGTCGAATACTTCGAAAATCGCCGTTGAATCCTCTTCTGGTCAGGCTAAGCCTCACCATGCGCCCATACGTTAAAACAATGGGCAATCCGGCTGTTGATCGCAGTGCATTTCTCTACACTCCCCTTCCTCTCCCTCTTTCTCTCACGTTGTATTACGTAACCGGACTGACTCCCTCATCACGGGGGTATAGCTCAGTGGTAGAGCGCTCGCTTAGCATGCGAGAGGGCTGGGGTTCAATTCCCCATACCTCCAGAAATGTTTTGCAGCTTTGGAATATATTTATTTACGGTTTACAAAGTCCTCTGGTCAACCGGATTTGCTACTACATGTAACTACAGGCATACTGCTACGGGCAATCGTCATAAATACTACAGAAAAATCGATAATTACATCGAAATATTACAGGTAAATCACATCTTGGGCTTGAACGAGTCTTCGACCACTTTGATCTGCTCGGGCGTTGCGCCTTTCTCGACGAACCTGTAGAGATCAAAGATTGATCTCCCAAAGATCTCGATTCCAAACATCATGCACAAAGAACATTCTTCCACTATGGCTTTTATCAAAGATAAAATATCAAACCACTCACTTCGCGATGTACGAGCATGTCGGACGCACCTTGAGGCCCTCGTCTCCAGCATACTTGAATCCCGCCTGGAGAGATCAACGATCAGCGATCAAACTACAAACTACAAACCTCGACGAGCACTTTCGCCAGACCCTTGCCGCCCGCCTCCTTGGGAACGAACGTGTGGTAGAAGTCGAGCACCTAATCGATAATTGGTTACAGTAATCCATATTACGCAGTATATAATTGATTGACTACCGTAATTCGGTGCTACCGTATACCTTCTCGTTGCCAGCCACTGGCTTGTAGTTGAGGTGCGCGTCCGGGATCGAGCCTGATGGACAACCGTTGACTACCGTATCCCTACAGTAATCTCTCACCGCCGAGCTTGATCACGAACTGCATCGACTTGCGGATGTGCTCGACGCGCGCGGCAACGGACATGATTTGCCTAATTATCGATCGATAAATCCAAATTCATCTACCGTACTCCACAGATACCGTTCAGAGCTCTCGGAACTCTTGTGGTCCGACCGATAACTGCTTTTATAAAAACATTTTTTATTCAGACACTCAACTGTGATCTCTTCTTCGACTCGTTACGAGGAAACTTCAGGAGGAAAGCAAGGGGGAAACAAACTGCGGGAGATAAGGTGGAGGGCGTAGCTTACTTGTAATGGGGACAGAGAGCAAGTGGAAAATAGAGGCGCGAACAATAAATCACATACTAATCGATAATCGATTAGCCAACCATGTTTACAGTAATCAATACATTGTCACACAACGCACTTCAGGGTACAAAATGGTAGAATCAGGGAACTGGAACGAATTATTGGATGGAATTGCACGATTTCGGGGGGAACATTGAAAATGACCGAATAGGAGCGGGTTGAATAACTAATCGATTGTCTAACTAAGTATGTTCGAGCCCAAATTTATAAAAGACTAGATCTTACAGGGGTTGGAACTGGTTTTAGCTGACTGGAAACGAGAGAGGCTAGATTGTGGCGCGGTCCATTCAAGAGAGAGAAACGGTGGAAGCACTACGGTAGGGGTCTAATACGGTATATCTGTCAACGGATCGATACTATCTTCGGATTCAGGCATGCAAGGGGAACAATAAAATGGAAAGCTCGGCACATACTATGTTCAGCTATGGTGGAAATGGGCGACAATAGGAGGAAAGAGACCGCAAAAGCTTGAAGTGAAAATGCTAGTCAAATAAACGCAGAGCAGAGGAAGCGAATCGACGATATACAAATAGCCTAAATTACATATTCACAAAAATCCAAATACATGATGAAAAAGGTACAAGAATAAGATACGGTAAAGCATAACTGTGGGTCAATGAGGGGAGATCTTTGCAGAGGCACTGCTTAGCGGGGTACGGTATCATTCGATAATGCGGTTACGGTATCTATCGATCGGCGTCCATCTCCCAGATGATGAGATGGGACATGTCCCTCGTCGAGGTCGTCTTCGTCGTCGACTTCACCGACGTCGCGGAATCAGACGCAAGCGCGGCATCGTCTTCCTCGCCTGCAAAAAGAGTCCGTTCGCGATTGAGGAAGGCACCTAATACTACCGAATCCCCATCATTTTCAATACAGTGCCAATATTTTCCCCTGCCACACAGTGCTTGGATTTAAATAAAACTTTGGTGATCACGAAACAGTAACAGAAAGAATGATTGGATGCACTCACAATCAGAAGCACAGGACTATCGTCGCCCCGGATCGCGCTTGTATTTTACCGAAAGACAGTAACAGAACATCGACTTTTTGAACACACTAGACCCTCTTCGAATTTAGTTCTTTTTTACTTAAATACGACGATCCACGGACGACTGCGAATTACAATTCCTCGTGTTTCGCATGTGCTAATGTAATCTCCCTCCAATTTGCAATCTTCACCACTCACCAACTCGGAAATCAATATATCCATCGCCTCCACTCATCACCAGCAGCTTGGGCGGCGCTGATCCGTCCTCCAGCTCCGCGCACTCGCCTGAAGAAAAGGAAAGTAAAGTAAAATATTCCCATAGATCTATTCTTTCCTAGGAGTCTAGCAACTATGCTTCAATCCGAAGTGTAAATCAATGGCTCACTCAAGCAGCTCATTGGCGCTTCATCGCACCCATAAAACAAGTTCCCTGTGTGTGTAATTTAATCAATGCAATTGATCGGTCTAAACCAGCAACTAAAAATTAAAATAGAGCAGATCAACGCCACTCACGGGCACGGAGTTTAAGAACTTTACCGTTAGCGACCCCCTCAAACGTCTATGTTCATACACGTGCTTTTATGCAGCACTACGAGTCCAAAGACTGGTCTGGAAGGAACAAACGCGACTCACCGGGCACGGACAGGAAGAACTTGACGGCGTCCTTGTGACCGTGGAACGAGAACTGCGCCTGCAGAATGGAAAAAAATAAAAATTTAATCTTCCAAATATATTTGTTGTAATATTTGGAATGGCCCTTCGCTATCCATTGAGCAACTCATACCCTTCCCCTTCTGTACCAACTCGGCAACACTAGATCATCTAGATTTGTTGGGTACGGTACTCATATTGAAACCAACTCTCATCATCCTAAATTTCTCCTCTACAAATCTATGACTTCGAACAGGGGTGTGCGGCAAGCCACTTGCCGGTTGCCGAAATTGCCGAAATTGCCGAGTTTCGCTTGCCGAAATTGCTTGCCGGCAACGGCAAGCGAACTTCTGCTATATGTGAAACAAATTTTGACATGAAAACTAGCAAAATCAAAGTGATTAACTCAAAAATTTAAATGAATTTTGATTTCGAATTACGAATTATTGAAATGTTGAACCAGCTAATGTATGCTGTTTGCCACTTTTTTAGCCTCAAAACATGAAGTTTTCTGGTTTTTACATTGGAAAAACAGGTACAGGAAGACTTGCCGAAATTGCCGGCAATTGCCGATTTTTGGATTTCGTCAATTGCCGTTATTGCCGATTGCCGAAGATAGTGGTTGCCGCACACCCCTGCTTCGAACCCACCTGCGTCAGGTTGCAGTAGGGGATGAAGGCCTTGCTGGGTGCAGCCGTTGCCGCCTCTCCCTCCTTCGCTGCTCCTGCTGATGCAGCCGGTGCAGCGCCTGCAGCAAGTCCACTTGACCAAAGCCTGCTAAAACCCCACCCAAAGAGCACGCCGAACCATCATTAGAATATTATTCATGCACTTCATTGTCAGGAGTAAGAGTCGGGAGTAAACGGGCGAGTCTAATGACAAGTCCTCGATGAAAACTAACAATAAGACAACGGCTAAGATTAAGTCGACGTTCAACTACCTGCAGCCGCATCGCCGGCGTACACTCGCACCAGACCTCCCGGTCCTCCCGGTCCCGTCACCGCCTTCTTCCCGCCGGCTCCGGCTCCCTCCTTGTGCTCGATGGCTGCAATGGGCGACAAATTTGCACCAATGACTTGTATGTTTCGTGATGGCTTCAATAGTGTCGGTGATAAGCCTCAAATATCGATCTGCCATACCCATACGTGTACCGTGCTTACCTTCACTCAGAGGGACGGAGATGATCACTCCGGTTCCGGTGCCGATCCAGAGCCGGCGATTGGACACGAGCAGCGCCGTCGTGCGCACGTACGAGAAGTCGAGGCGGGAGGTGCCTGAATAACGAAGATGTGCAACTCGTGTTTCATCTCATCATCATAACTCATTCAACGCTCAATACACAATTTGTTTCCAGAACCGGATTGTAATCACTAGCATAATCAACAACTCCTGTGGAGTTCCATAATGGAACACCTCTGAAGCTACTAGAAGGCTTATAATGAAACTGCAACTAATTAACTTATTAAGTAGCTAATTAACCAATCAGCTAATCAACTCACCGAGCACCTTCGTCAGGTACGGTTCGATGTCCACGTCCTGCAGATGGGCGTGCGTGCGCGCGTGGAAGAGCCTGAACGAGATACTGTAGGCAGGTATTACGGTACCCGTATGGTACAAGAGTATCGACTATTGAGACAAATCATAGGACTCCAAAACTAGTTGATTACGACAGCGATTGTAGGCACTTAAATTAATTTAGACTTGGCCCAAAAGAAGAGATCAAAATGGAGCGTTCGCTTGGCATGTTCTAGTGAGGCTGCAAATCTAAACGGATCTAAACTAATCTAAACAGAGTTTTATCGAATCATCCACCTGCTTTGTTTTTGGCGCACACAATCAATACATAGCTGCAGCCTACCGTACCTCAGGGTGGAGTCCAGCCGTATGGAGACCCAAACGCCGGCTCCGGCCGCCTGCATCGAGCGCACTTGCGAGTCCTTGCGAGGATGGGCGATGAAGGCTGCCTGCAAGATTATTTTTCGTTGACCCGAAAGCGGAACTCAATTACCAGACGCCGACCGGTCTAAGGATAATACACCATTGCATCTTGTACCTACCTAGAAATAATAAGCATATTTCTAAAGCAACCTGGAAAGAGGAAAGAGCGAAGAGGGTTTTCAACTTGCAACGATAGAGAAAAGTGTATCCCCTAGTCCCAACAGTGCAGAGAATAACTTTCTCCTGCATCCTAGATCCTCATCCTATCAGATTCTATTTGTTTCAATGAGTAGTATAGTATTTGTAAAGTTATTTATCTGAACTCGATAAGCCAACTCCGACCATGCATCATCCATGCATCAGCTGGTGCATCATCTAACTTCAATGATTTGAATGATTCTTTTTTTTCCAAAGCAGTAAAACTACACGATTACAAAGCTAGGACTGCTCACATAATAAGAAATTGCTGCAACCTAGATCCTCTTAGTATCCAAATACATTTATTTTCCCAAGCAACGAGGATGATCAATCAAACAATATGTCCCATCACTGCTTTGTAAGCACCGTGCACCCTCGATCTCGCGGCGCTATCCTTCTTCACTCTCCCCCCCCCCTCCCCAACCCGTCGCTCCTAGCACGCACCTCCACATCCAGGGTGGTCGGGTTGATGACGACGATGCAGTTCTTGTAAGCCGCCCACAGTCGGCCCTCCACCACGGTCAGGTTGCGGACCGAGTTGAAGGCCCGTCCGACCAGAATCACGTGGTAGCCCTCGTCCGACCATGTGCCGTCTGCAAGGAATGGAATTTTATCTGTCCTTTCTAATTGCCTTACATTTTAAAGCTATTACTTTACTTTCTAGATCAGGAAGTGACAGCATTGATGCACATCGAAAGTTAGGGTAATGGAGCGCGAACGAAACCACAAACTAGTGGTAGCTGCTAAAATTTGGGGGCTTCCTAGTGAGACTACGAGAAACTCAACTTTCTTCGATCACACAAAGATATTTGTATATGCTCTCTCACCGATCACGATCAGTTTCCGGAGCGATCTTGTATGTTCTAGTACTCGTGAAACTAACATGCACTTCTTTCCCAAAGTTCAAACTGGATCAAAAGTTCAAAGACCAAAGATCAATCCGACTCACGCTTGTTCCGGTGGAAGACGGCGATCGTGCCGTTGGCGAGCGCGGCGAACACGCGGCCCGCCACGTACCTGCAATGCATCGGCTACCGTATGCAATCGTCGCCCTCGCCCCACCATACTCGTTCTAGTCGAAATTTCTACATGACCATCTAATAGTAAACGTCGTCTGTACTTACACGATGGCCAGGACCGCGTCCGGCATCTTGATCCTCCGCAGGCACTTGCGCCAGTCCGTGATCGACGAGTGGATGTAGATGCTGCAATTGGCTGGATTTATTCAAAATTCGATAGACGCACTGGAATTATCGCAACTATGGGCGCTTTCACAAGGCTATGAATCAGCAAGTTGGAAAGACGAATGAATGCGCCTTTCAAAAAAATTTTTTTTTACAATGCTACCAAAAGTACCTCCGATCAATCAAAAGTCTATGTCTTGTAATTAGAGGCTTTTTGAAACTGGATCACTCCTATGCACTTCGTACAACAATATTTCGGGTAGTTTTCTCCAGAGCTCAATTTTCCAACTCACTACTGGTTCTGGCTGCCCATCCAGACGGTCGGCTGCGCCGTGTCCATGGCCGTGGAGCCGTCCGCGCCCGCGACCGCGTCGTACGCGGCCATCGCGTCGCGGATGTGCGGCGGCAGTGCGGAGCGGCCGACGCGCCGCGGCGGTGTTTCTTCTGCAATTTTCCATCTTGATCTTTGATCTCTATCAAAGCAAAAGCAGAGGCAAACACAGTGAACGAAGCAAACGCAAAACTGAGGACGACAGAGGAAAGAATAGACCAGGAAAGGTGCGCTTCATTGAATCTATGCTAGGCCAAAGTCTGAATGTCAATTGGCACGCCTCTGCCTCTTTTATACGCAAGAAAGTGAAAAATGAGCAAAGACACTCGCAAATCGCAGGCAAGACACTCAACTTTAGTGCAGACCGCAACCAACAAACGCCACTCTGTGATCACTATTCTACCGTATGCCTCAATCGATAGCTACCGTATCACACATCGCACACACCACTCCAGCCACTCTCCCTACCTCCACGCTTTCTTCGCTCCACTCGTTGCTCCGTCCACTTTTCGAGCGCGATGCAGGGACCGCGCACGGTCGGCGAGAACTCGCGCGCCTCCTCGCCTTCCGGTATCGTCTCGCCCCGCCTCCACGATGCTGGAAGAGCATACGGTACAGGTACGGTATCCAGGCGAGAGCGAGGCGGAAATCGATCGATCGATTGATCGAGAGAGGCACACACAGGCAGGGCGATGCGAGTCTTACGGTAGCTATTACGGGTTACGGTATCTCTCACGTTAACGATCGATTCAACGTGTAAACGTTCGCTAGCTCTGATCAGTTCATGATGAAACGGACATGAATGTTACGGTAGACCTAATCGATGCGTTGCAACTACGGTAGTCAGACAGAGGCGTGCCGAACGAGTATTGTACATCCAAAGTGTATCTCTGTTTTCTCGAATAACGAGGACGAGGATAGAAACTGTCGAGTTGAGAGACAAAAATGGATTAGTGTTGTCGAGTACGCAAATTAGGTTAGACTCGGTTATTGACCATCTCTCAAAAAAATACAAAGTGCAGGTCAGGAATGAATACGTCGAAAATGCCAATGGACCAGTGACGAAGTTTCTGGTATTCGGAGAAGTATTCTATGTTAAAACCAAGTAAGTTGGCTCGATCGAAGGGGTATGCGTGCGACACGGGCATATTAAAACATGATACTGTTCTAATATTCGGAATAATATCGTACAAGGAACGTGAACGTAGACGGGATCAACGGGTTAGGCTTGCGACACGCACATAACACGACACAGCAACGTGCACTCACCGGCAATGTCCGTGCCGCCTGGCGCCACCTCGCTCACGCTGACTGCAAATCATACGAAGTTAATCGATTACCGTATGCCTCAGATTACGCTCTACTACCGTACCCCCATCGACTAGGGTAACCACCGAACCCCTCGAGCACCGTAACCACCTACTACAGTATCCCTCGAAGAATCTGCCGTATTCCCGACTCACAGTCTCGCTTCCGCTCGGGACTCGGCTTGAGATCGATCGTGCAGAGCGTCTCCACGCCGTCCTCTGCAGCCTCCAGCCGCCGCAGCTCGCACCACTCGATGCAGCCGAGTTCGACCGGGTCCAGGCCTTAATTGATTGACGTTAAACAGTTTTTTTTTAATTTTAAATTTTAGTTTACATAGGACAATCCGAGTTAACTGCATTATGTTCCAACAACTGCTTTTTACCGAACCACCGCGACAGCAATCCTGCTGGACAAATTGCAGGAGATTACCCTAAACGCGCTGATGCCGCTTCCTCCCTGATCCCTGACCACTTCTTCTACCGTATTCCTTACTACCGTAACCCGCACCGTATCCCACTCACCAGCAGGGCACTCCTTCAATCCTCCACTGCCTCTCAGCAGCTTCTTTGCTTCCACCTCGTCCATTGACGTGTCCGCTTCGAAGACGCCTGCAATACGAGAATGATTAGATTGTAAAAGTATGAAATGAACTTATTGGTTTATTTCGTTATTACTATTCACAACGACCAATCATCCTGTTTTCCATAAATTAATTTCCAGTAGGATGATTCAGTCTGCCGAAAAAAGAGTTGGTACCCGGTGGTTTCAAGCAATGGACATTGATAACCCGAATTAAGTACCTCTCCAAGTCAGTGCGATGGAAGCTGACACCAGAAAAAAAATTGAAAAGTTTCAATCCCTAAATATATTAAGACAATGCCATCTAAACCTTACGCTTTCAGTTCGTATCTCCACGTCTTTAACAACAGACAAGCAACAGTCGCAATTTGTTAGTGTCCGGAACGGTTTATTCCAATGCCCCCTCACCTGGCACCGACGTGATGCTCAGCAGGTGGGAGTCGCACACGTGGAAGGCGTCCACGACGTTGTTCGGATTGTTCGCGTCGAGGATGGCGACGTGCGAGCGGCCCTGATCATTGATTATATTTCAGAAAAAAGATTTTAAAAAACCCAGCTTGATTGCTATAAGAATATCGAAGAAATTTTATTCAAAATAACAGATCTCAGAAGTATTCCATTGTATGATTCCTTCGAATCATAAAGATCTTCCGCATAACGAAATCACAGGGAGACGATAAAAAAAATCTTCGTTTAGATGAATGATTTTCAACAGCAGGAACGAACCAAGAATCAGCTCATCTAGAATGCATTCTACTCGTATCACTCTTGCATCTCCTTATCACCGGGTCTCCAACCCACCTACTCCTACAGCATCTTCTGTCACATAAATCAATAGCCTGCTATCATACACTGTGTAGTAAGACTTACAGTACCACATTTACCGCAAATCAATCGATAATCCTCACCTGATTGCTGCTCGCGACCCACACCATCGACGACGAGGCCCACTCGGAGGAGAGATCGAAGGGCAGAGGAGTGGTGGGGAGAGGAGCGGCTGGAAGAGGATAATATTATAATTGTAATTATTCGAGATGCTAAGAAGGCTCGATCGGATGCGATCATCAAGCCTGAACATGAAGGAATCGCGAAACTAAAATTCTCACAGCACCATTTCCCCTGGTGTCCTCTAATTTTGTTGGGCGGCCATAAAGCAAGAAGCATTGGATGCAACGCGATCCTCTCAACTATTACAGCTCCGTGAAGTTGAAAGCCACAAGGAATAAGAGAGCACCAACTTAACCATTTGTACGCGTCAACCTTCCGCTCTGCACACAGACTCATAGTTGCACAGCATATTCCTCTCTTTCTATACCCGGAGTAAGTATCCCGCAACTGACCTTCCACTGACGGACTGCCCGCAACCACGGCGGCCGCCTTGCCGAACACGGCCGACTGCTGGCCGTCGATGAAGGCGCCGCCTGCGGGCACGCGGCCGCCCCGCAGGATCACGCCCGTGGCGCACCACACCTACAAGGAGTACGGTAGAAAGGGTAAAATAACTATCAAGAAAAATTGCACGAGAGGTTGATTTATTTTTATTCAAAAGGCTAAATC
Organism: Pristionchus japonicus; assembly: GCA_900490845.1. Taxonomy (NCBI): domain Eukaryota; kingdom Metazoa; phylum Nematoda; class Chromadorea; order Rhabditida; family Neodiplogasteridae; genus Pristionchus; species Pristionchus japonicus. The sequence goes on along the minus strand of LS504615.1, from coordinate 187,229 downwards.
TGCTAACCAATAGGCACCCCAAACGAGGGCAGTCAAATACTCCTCCTGCAACGCGCCACAACCACCTTGTTGAAATTTTTTGTAAGAACATTGAGCTGGAGTGCACTGCCCTCACAATTTACATCGAGTAATCTACCACCACTGTAACCCAGCAATGCCTTGACCCCTCTCTTGTAACTGTCATCCCACTCTAATTGTAACTGCGATAGATTATTAGTTCCTTCTCTGTGACCACTGATCTAGCACGTACATACAACATATCGCATCGAGGTAGACTCCGGGAGGAGCCACGCTGCTCCTATTCCCCTAATGCCCCACTGCTCACCTTGAGCGTCGGTTGCTGGTCGAGCAGAGGGCGGCAGCACACCGGCACGGGCACCGACGGCGGGATGGAGGAGGAGGAACCTGCAAGTTCTTGCGTCATTACTAGGTAATTGCCATGAAAAGAGAGAATATTCGCATTATTTGATCTACCTCATATTTTTGATTGTTACACTCGCCAATCCATCCACTCACATTAATTTTTTCTCCGTTCCCCAGCACATCTATAGCTCCAGTAACCCGGATCTTCCACGTTTTCCCCTAATCATTATCAACCTCCTTACCTTCCCCGGCCGGCGCGACGCTCCATCCGCACGCCTCCAGCCTTCCGGCAGCCGCTTTGCGCACGCGCTCGCGCACCTGGCGGTACTGTTCGCGGCGTTCCGCGTGTCGACGTTCCGAGACACTGGAATTGTAATGATTTTCTTACTCGCAAAGGATAGTTACAACAATTGGTCCAGCAATTTGATTGAGTACTTGGTTGCTCCGGGAAGCGAAAAGATCACAGGCCAGATGCACCCAAATGTAGGGAAATGTTTCCTATAGAGGACTTTCAGCCGGGTATTCATTGCTTTCACTGCTTTACGAGCATTATAGAATACTAGGTGAAACTCAAAGAAATCATGTCATTACAACAAGAAAAAAGGGGAAAACTCACACATCGCCGTCGATGAAGTCGGCGCTCTTCGTCATCTTCGACGTCGCCTTGCGCGAGATCGGATCTTAATTAAATACTTAATTAATTAATAAAATAAAACTTTGCACTGTTTCTGACTGTAGACTTTCTAGACAGGAGATGAGCCAAAGTTCCATTCTGGTTTCACCGGTAGATCAATTATAGAACTCAGGTAATGCATTGATAGACACAAGACTTTTACGGAAAAAATATCTTATCCTCGCACAAGCTTCTCCCGCTCCTCCGAGACGTTATTCATTACTAGTTACAAAATAAGAATAATAATTAACTAATTAATTAAACTCCTCACCCGAGTTCCTGCCTCTCCTTGGGGGCGGCACCGAGTCTCCTCCGAAGAGACCCGCGAAGCTACAAAGATTGCGTTTCATCAACCGTTCATAACTTCCAACCTCGAAGGTTTCTCAATAGCTCGAGCCCTCTCTACAAAAAAATGCTATCGAAATCCAATGGAACTTGAGGATTTCATCGTTCAAACATTCTTTCGATGCTACACTCAATAAAGCGCGATCAGCTCATTGTCACAAGCCCCACATCCTATTTTTCCTTCAAACCCGGCGCTCCTAGGGTGCCCCGACAAACAAATCGATAACTCACAAGTCCCACATGCCTCCCTGCTTCTTCGTCGCTCCACCCGTGCCCGCCTGTGCCTTCTTCGCCCGCTGCATCTCCGTCCATTTGACCGTCTCCTCCAGCTCCATCAGGCGCTCCTGCAAATATCCCGATAGATGGCGTCATCTTTGAGCATACGAAGGCAATCCTAAGAGTACGGCGAGTTAAGTACTCAACTTACCGATAATAGTGAGGTATGATTTATTTTCCTACACCCTCCAGAAGACGATCGATTTCTGATAGCAATTCACAACTACAGCTACCAGTGCGACTCCTAATCAGCGTGTACCCTCTTTTATCTTTCTCGTAACCATCGCCAAACGACTCGATACTACCGTAGTCACTGCATCTCCCCTCTTCAATCGCCAACTGACTACCGTACCTTGTACTGGTTCCTCTCCAGCAGCACTCGCTGCATCTCTCCTCGCGTGAACCGCTTGCGCTGCGCCATCGGCACGTCCTCTTCCTTCTGCAATTACGTTGATTATTAAATGAATAAATAATATTTGAATAGATTCAATTAACTACTCTCTAACATGTCCATTTTTGATTTCACGCCTCATCCAATGTACTGGTAGTGCAATCTGCAGCTAACGGAAGCTTCCAAAATGAGAAAATGAGATAAATCACTGTTTCACTGGCTCCTCAAGACACCAACATCTCGTTATTGTACTAATGGGCATCTCTTGTATGCGGGTTTTAAAACAAACTAAAGTATATAAAGAATGAAATAATTGGCAAATCGTCAACGGAACATCGCTGTTCCACGTGCTCCTCAAGACACTCACATCTCCACCCATCACTAATTCGTCGTCGAAACATCGGAATCACAACCAAAATAATTTCTCACCTCATCAACTTCCGTCTCCTTGTCCGCCAGCTTCTGCTTCATCAGCTTCAGCTCGACCTGACGAAATCGATCGATAATTACCGTAAGCCAACTACCGTACTCCTTACAACTACTATACCGTAACCGTGATAACAGATGTGCGATACCGTAACCGTCATTCCGCGATACCGTACCCCACCCTGAATATCGATCTCTCTACCGTAATCCTTACCTCCAGTCCGGTAATCGTCTCGCCCATCTTGGCGCGTACCATCTCGTGCGAGCGGATCTCCTCGCGCAGGATCTCTTGCTCACTGGAAATGATATATTTTTATAATTGAAATATGAAGAAAATGGCATTGACCAAACAACATATCACGTGCATAAGACTCGATCATGAAACTGGGAATGGTGATCCAATGAGCGAGAAAGGAATTTGTTTTAATTTTCGAAGAATCCTGCACGCGCTTCGCATTTCATTCGAAGCGTTCGAGAGTAATGGCAATCCGGACAAATGCATGTTGCAGTGTCAGCGTATGAATACGTCGCAAGCTACCTTTCCAATCATGCCCATATGCGAAGGCCAAAAAAAATACTACTACTACTGAATCAGTTCAAAATTCGCATCTTCGTAATTTGGCTGCGCTTCCCCACATCACATATCGCCGTTTCACGATTCATACATACACGAGAGGTTCCTTGACCAATCAATTCATCGTAATTTTGCAACTTTTCATCCACAACTAATTAATCAACCACTATTATTCACTAGCTCAGCTCATCCACCTGGGCGATCTTTAGCCGTCTAATAACTAATAAATTTTTGAGTTTTCAATTAATTAACAATCCATTAATCACCTGCTCAGCTCATCCACTTGCGCGATCAGGTCGTTCTTGACGATATTCAGGGCGTTCTTCATATCCAGCAACTCCGTGTTCTCCTTGATCAGGTTCTCCACCTCGCGGCCCATGCCTGAATCGGTTCATTTTTCCTCACGATCAGTCATTTTCGTTTCGTCATCCATACGCAATATCATCATCGCACTATGACATACATCAACAGGGTTAGAGGCGCGCCGATCTTTGCTCTCTTACCATTTCTTCAGTCTACGATAGCGTTCGAATTAATCAATGCAAAATCATCGCCCTCTCTCACACAAAACAGTCACATCACGACATTCTCTCGTTACCGTATTCCAATATCTTACCGATGAATGTGTCGTTTACTGAAAAAATACCATTTTCGTGGTGTACTCACACTGCAAAACCAAGAATCGAGGCGGAACTTAGGATAGGCCGTTCATCCAATAAGCAAGCACATGCCACACTCTCACAAAGCTACAGCGGGGGTCGGGATCAGACTACAAACTACAGACTGCACGACCACTCTAGACTACACTCTAGTCTCGACCTGCCACATCCGCCGAGTCCGTCGTGCACGTCGTGCTGGTACGCGCCGCAGCCGCGACGCGGACGACAAAGTCTTCGTCGTCTTCGAAATCGTCGAAGGAGGCGTCCGCGAGGCCGTCGATGTCCGCGTCCGTGATGACGCGTGACGTGACGCGTCCACGTGCCGACTCCGGATGCTCCGAGGACGTGTCCGCGTCTGCACAACACGACAAGATAGAAAGCAAAGAAAAGGAAGGAAGCGGGATCACGGTAGCCTACCTACCGTACCTACCACATCATGCGCGATAGGACCATTAAAACTTAGGAGGAGCGAGCAATCTACGAGAGAGATGTTTAGGAATGTGCGGTCAGGCTCGGGAATGAATGGGTAAATCTGGGTGCGAGTCACAATTTGACGACAGTTTGTTCACGGTTTCAGCAGGCGCACATTACAACATTGAGAATCTTGGGGTGGGTGGGGCTTCTGCACTTCAATCTCGGCCAACTCGTTCCAAAATTAGGGCTTGAAGTGCAGAAGTACCACCAGTGGGCGGGGCTAGGGAGCAATCACGAGCTATCAATCGATCAATCAATCGATAATTACCGGCTGAAGCGAACTCCGCGGGGTCTACGAGGTTTCCTGCGAAGAGAGAAGGGTGGGGTGAGTAAAATTCATTCGGAATCAAGAACGAAAAGCCCAAATATTGTCCAAAAAAAGAAAGCAAAACGGTTTTTAACTCTGTTCAGCGGGGTCGATCGCTTCATCTACCGTAATCTGCAGTCTACAGTAATCCGAACTGAGGAGGTTGTGTTGGGTTGTTGTGTACACACGCACACACTAACTAACTATGGGGGTGGTGCATGGTGTGGATGAGGATTCCCAGGGATATGATAATCGAAAGGGCAAGAAAATCGATAAATACCTGTAAGATCCGCGCCTAGTGAGTCGTCCGGCTCGCCGCGATCGCTGAAATTTTATCATCCAGAATAATCATTAGGACCACAACGTTATCCAAGGCTTGATCTAAGGCTATTTATCACAGTTTCTAGAAACGATAACACGCATTGTGGTTATTATCGCCCTCGACACCCGGTTGCGTTGTTTTTCCCTAAATATTTTCCTTCACCCGCCACCAACTCACACTGGTATCCGCTCGGGCGGGCCTCTGGTACTATCCGCAGGCGAGGTCGGTCCGCCGCGCGCGGACGCTGGCGAGGAGGCGGCGACTGCAATTATTTATTTATTTTCAATAAAAAGCACCACTAGTATCCATGTTACACCAGGTTCTCAAAGATAATACTTCCAGACAGGGTTGGTTAAAGGAAGTCTCGTCTTATTATTAGAAAAAAACACTAATGTACAAAATGTGAAGGTCCCTCCATTGACACTGTTTCGGATAATCTACAAGGAGACTTGACTAGCTGCCGACTCAGTTTCATGAGCACATAAATCAGGGGAAAAACAACTTGCTCCATTGCGGGTTTCAACCAACGCACAAAAGCTCTTTAGAGACGTCAAATGTGATCTCTCTAACCCAGCCGCTCCAACAAGTATATCAAAACTTTTCTAGGAAATGGCCAGACTCATGCGCCGTTTCTCATTCCGTAAGAATCAACACTGTTCAACAAGCCGATCTAACCTGCAGTCTCTCTCCTTCTCCTCTCCTCCGCCTCTTCCTCGTCTTCCCTCGGAGAAGTCTCGATGTCGGACGGCGAGCCGAACTCGTCCTGGTAGTCCACTGAAAATCCATACGTCTCAGATACCGAAACAAAAGTGAAAAGTCAGTCCTCGATCACAGACAAACTCTCCACCACCTCTGTATCCATCTTCAATTGAGGTACCGACACCGTACCGTAACCTGGTGACCCCCGCAACGAGTAAAACAATCAGTAGTCGATACGCTACCGTACCCTCGTTGGAGATGTGGTTCGCCAGATTGACGTCCATCGTCGTCGATTGCGTCATGTGTGCCGAGATGAGGTCGGAGACGCCGCGAATCGATGACGCGTCCACTGACGTCGCCATGCCAAGTCTGTGAAAGGAATAATAAGGGATACGAAAGGAGAAGATGATTCAATGGAAATTTGTGTATTCAGTGCTATCGCATTTACATGAAACCTTATTTGGATGATCGTCGTAGCGAAAGATTCATACACTTTGATTATCCTGTCACTGATAGCCGAAGTAGCATTGACGGTATTCAACTCAATCTTTATATACGTGCTCACTGACACTCAACCCCACCTAGTGGCTTATTAAATTTCACGGCTGTTTTCGCCTTTTTGGCAACACAATAGACAGAGATAAAAAAACAACCTCCAAAAGATCAAACTACAACTCACTTCCCTCCCCTCATCTGCTGGCCTGGTACCGGCATGCTGTTTATCAACTCTCACTAGCCTCCCTATCCTACCATGTCCCCAGCATCATGCTAATATTCTATTGTTTTCTATAGTTGTTTTTCAATTGTTGTTATTGTTTTTGTATTATTGTTGTTATTGTTATTCACTCACTTGCCGCCCCTCATCTGCTGGCCGGGCACCGGCATGCTGTTCATCATCTCGAACTTGTCCGAGCCCATCAGGTACTTCGTCCTCTCCATGTGGTCGATATGCGTCCGGAGGAGCACGTTGTATCTGGAATTAGTTAATTAATTAAGCTAATTAGTTAAATAAATATGTTTTTAGAGCAGCAAATCTGATAGAATCATTAAACAAGGAAATTCTACTCTTTTCATCTAGCAGTGCGGCTCAAACACGCAAGGCACTACAGCCAGTCAACAACGGAAATCGATTTTTCTGAACCAGAAGTGGATCAGACCGTCATCATTCAACAAATTCATGGCAACCGAGAGCCTCAAATTCACCCGATGCTCAACACAACAATCAGGATTTTCAACATTATGATCGAGAACAAATCAGCCAACCACGTGTGAAAACGACTAAATCGAAAGGACTCGTAATCAAAGGATTTACACGCAGAAACATTTTTTCTCATTCAACATTTCAACGTTTACTGCTAAATCAGACTTTGCCGGCCGAGAGATCAAAGACCAAAGACCAAAGATCATCCCCCCTCTCACCTCTCGTGCAGTCTCTCAAACTCCGCCTTCTGATCAGCTTCTCTCTCCTCGAGTCTCGATGCTGCAATTACGTCCATCATTTCTCACCCATATTGGTGTTTCACAGTCCATTCATCAATCATTGCTGCTGAGATTTCCAATTTTCCCAGTTATTTCTTTAGAATTAAAATCAAACAACTCCGCTCATCGCTGCTTCAGAGTTCCCTGAATACTTCTCGTTCACATCCCAGTTCTGAGTAATGTTCCGTTTTTTTTTTCGAGGAAACTAACAACTTCTTCGCCACAATTGCGGTAAGCTGTCGTACTAACGAGATAGAGCGTGAAAGCAGGAGACGCGTCAGACAGTCAGACGGAGGCGAGATAGTACGCAAAAATGAGCGAGCGCTGGTTGCTCCTCGTTTCCGTCTGCATTGTTTGCTCTCCGAAATGGGAGAAGAATCCTCCCATGGGAACGAGATAGTGTGTGAATGAGGAGAGCGGCAGAGAAAAAGTGTTGCGTCAGAGAGCGAGGGAAATGGGAGAGATAAAAAGAGGAAGACAAAGCTGGAGGTGTTATTGAAAGTTCGGCTCAAGTGCCTACACATGTCAAAGTTATCAATTCTGGAGAAGTTCCCCCAATGAAAATTGCGTTTCAAGGATCAATCAAACTATCGCCTATGTCCCAACAATCTGATTTTATTTTAATTCATTAAATTCTCCAACCAACAAAAGCATTTCCCAACGACCTGCATCAAGTGCAATTCACAAGCGCTTGCGCGTTTCAAGGAGCGTACAAAGTATCCCATTTCTTCCACAGTTGATAATTCCAACGCCCGCACGATACTCTCGACCTACAGACTTTCAGAAAAGGGTAGTAAATATCATTTTCAACCCTACTTCCATTATTTTTGACCTCTACTCTGGCATAAATAGGTAGAATAGCGTCTCAACTCACAATGATCAGTCGCATTCTTGGCCTTCAACTCGAGCATCCTCATGATCGACTCGAGACTCTCTATCTTCGTCTCCAATTCCTTCCGCTCGCCGATCAGCCCATCCTCGATCTCGATGTACTTCTGTAAAGGATAATAATGATTTTTGAAAAAACAAAACTTTGAATAATTAAAATAATTCAAAAGAAATCTAGAAAAGGACTGCAGATTTGGGAAATAACACGTAAAAGCCAGTCCCATAGCTGTTTCAGCGGCCCCAGATCAGCAGCACTCGATTGCGTAAAGCAATGTCTTGCGGCGTAGTACTCCGAATTAATAAATATACGGAAAATCTAGAATGACGCGTCGGATTTCTTCCTCAACAAAATGCGTTTCAGAAATTCCATAATGGCAATACTGAAGAGAGAGAATTCAATGGATCCTGATTTGAGATTATGAATGACACTTATCCACCATGATCGATGCCTCCCCTACCATCCTCACTGCATCAAATCAATTCCTGCAGTATCTCCACCATACCGTATCTCGTTGAGCATTGAACTATCGATTGACTCACAGTATCCTGCGTCTTCCTCAGCTGCTTTTCCTACTCTTGCAACCATCACCAACTACCTTGTTCGCCTCGTCAATCACCAAAATCGATAACTACCGTATACTACTGTACTCACATTATCCTGTGCCTTCCGTAGCTGCTTCTCCCGCTCGTACTGGGTGATCAGCTGCTCGTTGTCTTCCTGCGAACATTGACTCAATTATTTAATGTCATATTAAAAATAAATATTATTTCACAATCGCAGAGTTCGGCCGATCAGCATCAATGGCCTATAGCCGCTAATATGGCACTGTGAAACTTGAAACATTTGACCATCAAAACACACCTATCATCAATCTTCTAGTTATTAATTTTCGAGAATAGAAGAACGTCATCGCATTGCTTACCAACGCGATCTTCTTATTACAACGAAAGTGCAAACCACGAGATCGTCAAGTATCATGCCGCTCGTTTCGCTTTGGTACTTATTTTTTGAGAAAAAAACTTACTATTATCAGCATCCTCATTTCATTCACCTTTTTGAAAAACCAGCCTAACATCACCTAAAAAGCTAATTACTAACCTTCAACATTTCCAGATCCACGCTCATCTCCTCCTTCTCCAGATAGGAGAGATCCAGCGCCTCCAGCACGTTCACTACCAGCGGCATCAGGTTCTGATTAATTAATTAATTGAATGTAAGTTAATTAACAATTACTAATGAATTTAATGAATCGAAATGAATTGTCGAAGAAGGATCCCTAACAATTGTGATTTTGCGCAGCTCCAAAATTTGCTGGTTTCAAGTTCCACGAATGTTTCAAGAACCTGAGAGATTTGATAGCGGTGATCACTCTCCTATAGCGCTGCTATAACAAAAACACTAACAATAATATAAAACGATAACAAAAAAAATCAATACCTTGACCGAGTCCTCGCCGACTGCAGCTATCATCCCTTCGAATTCCCTGTAGATGCTTGCCGCGAGGTTTTGCACCTGCAAATCAATCGATAATCTTGGTCTACCGTACCCTGCGATTTATCGATTACCTTGAACGATTGATAAAGTGTAAAACTGCAAAGATATCGATTTTTTCCGATCGATACCGTACTTCTACCGTACCTTCTCGCTCATGACTCGCGTCGATTCCTCCGCAGCGCCCATTGATGGCGAGCCGCCCGAGCCGTACACGACCTGCCGCAGATTATCGATTGATCGAGAGACTATCAATCCTACAGTAGTCACTAATCAATAACTACACATCGCTACAGGACCACCATCGCTTCATCCATAATTGTTTATTCTCACTACAAGCCACGCCATCTAGCCAGAGTTGGACAAGAGACAACAACCACAAATTGACAACATGAATCATACCTCTTCAGCCCGATCAAATCCCGTTCCAATGCCCATAATTCAGTTTAATTAGCTCCCGCAGAGACATTATTCCCCTCTAACGACTTGTCCCTAAGTACCCCGTCTAACCTATGGCTGCCCACTACATCTCTGTCTCTCCATTCTGCCCCCTCTCTAGCCCCTTTCCAGAGCAGAGTATGCATTGTTTAGTGAACAATTCCCTACTTGTGACCTACTCTCTTTTCTTCCCACATCCTTCATAAAGAGCGACGGACGGGAGAGCGCTCATATGATTAAGTGGAGGGGGGCTCTTCTGTCAACTATTCTTCCCGATTCTCTCTCGCGTCTCTTCTCCCTTGGGTATCAACCTATGAATCATATTCCTCTCGCGAATTCGAACTTCAAACGCGTCAATCTTCTCGCGAAAAGTGCGCTGATGTTCTTACGCGTTATGCAAATCGCGAAAATGCGCCAAAACTATCGATTGATAGCGTTGATTCGAGTGAATCATTGAGGGAAAGACGAGCCAATCATGGAAAATAGTCGCGTAATGTGATACTGATACTGACCAGGGAGGGGGCCGTCGGCCGACGACGCTGATAAGGATGCATCGACACTTTGATCAGGGGACACCCCCTTCTCTCGCCACGATTATCGATCGATTACGGTAGCTACAGTTACAGTAATCGCGAGATCGATACGGAAGGGGGTATTACTAAAACTAGGAAGTGTTGTAGTAGCAGGGCGTCTCTGGTGAATCAGTGATTGAAAGGGAGGAGGGGAGCACTGCTTTTCTCTCCCTATCTTTCTTTCTCTATCTTCTTTGGGCGGAAAGAGAGACACAGAGCGAGAGGGCGGCTTGCATACTGTTAGACATCACAGAGACAACAGAGAAATCGACGGAAAACCCACGGGGCACAGAGAATATCAATTGATTCCGCCTCTCCAACCGCGCCCCTCCTTATTCTTCCGGTTATGCTAACTGTAAACCCCCTCTCTGATCGATCAACCAAGAACACGGTCCGGGTCTTATCTTAACTCCATCTCAGCGGAACCCCGGCCGCTCCCAAACCCTGCGTGACCCTGAACACTTTTCTACGCGCTATTGACACTGACTGTACTCAAGGCATTATGTGATTCCGTCCCAGTTGATCTTCGAAAGCCATTGAAACTGCCTTCAACCATCCAATTTTGATTACCCGCAGAACCTCATCAGCCTATGACTGGCCTCTGAGCTATTTGCGCTTATGACTAGCATCCGCAGAAGAGTAAGAGTCACCCACAACTTGTGGGCCACAAGGATTCACACCACTCCAATCGTCTCGACAGACTCTTTCGCCACCTTGGTTCCCCATGAGACTCCACGTCACGGAAAGCTAACTAAATATGCACACTTCACAACCACAAGGGGAGACAAGCTTAGTTTTCTCCAATGTTTTCCTCGATAATTAAACTTTCAGCCCCAATAAAAACACTTCACAACCACAAGGGGGCACTCAAGCATTTTCTCCGATGGTTTTCTTTGATACAATCATAACTTCACGACCACAAGGGACTTCTCCGATACTCTTCTTGACTAAATCACCTCGACAAGCTTACGAACAACGAGAGGACGCACAGCTTTCACTCGCTCCATGCAGAGGCTCACCTCCGACGCCGTCGAGGACGTCGTCGAGGCCGCCATCTGATCCCCCGGTGAGGCCATGGCTTATCTTCGAATCGAGTATATGAACTCAGACCGAGTTCATACTGCAAATCCATTGAAAACATGAAGCAAATAGCAAGAACACGCAGAAATCGGGTCGAATGTAACACGAGGAACAGATGGAGAGTAATTACTGAACAATTTGGACGGAAAATTCGATATTCAAACGGAGCAAAGGCAGAGGGGTCATCCAAAGGGCAAGATGAGCACGAGGAGACATGGGTTTGCGTGTGTCACGAGTATGGAGGGCATGGAAGCAATAGAGCAATCATTTTAGATGAGATCGTTAGATCGGATAAAGCGAGGAAGCTGAAAGAGGGCAACGCAGAGCGAACAGGAAGAAGAGAAACGCTTGGAATTCAAACAATGGGCATTCGTGGCGCTGACGGGGAAAAGACACAATATTGGAGGATGGATGCAATTCACGTGACCTTTGGAAAACACGAACCAGATGGGCCACCCCGAGACTAGTATTGTGAAAGAATCCACTTTGTGTGGAATTTGGGTTTCCAGGAGCCTTGAAACAAGCACAAACTACACAACTTGAAGAGTAACTGGAGCTTACAGTGTGTAAACTGCGCGCTGTTTACCAAATCGATACAAGGCGATGATGTGGCCAGCGAGAAGAGGGAGTGAAGAGACAGTTCTAATACAAGAAGAGAGACACAGTCACAACACGAATTGATAGAGCGACAGCAATGAGACGAAAACAGTAAATGGGGACGAATTATTCACGAATTATGCATGGATTATGCTGTCAGGGTGTGCCCGAGGTGCGCTAATCGACTGGCAGTAGTGGTAAGAGTACACAGGGAGAGCACGGGGGAGAAAAACGCTTGGATGCTGAGAGGAGTGCTCTTATCTCGATTGCAAACACAGAGTAAATAGATAGATAACGCCTCAACGCAACAAGCTAACGAATTCTGCGTTCAAATTCGAGATTAGTTGCATTACAATACAACTATTTACTGCAAGTATGAGTAACAACTACCAGTATGCGTACGCCTCAAGGTGAATAGAATGGAAGTGAGCAGAACGAAAGTGCGAGTGGGGCAATAATAATGAGGAAGAGGAGAGACTGGCTCGAACTGGTAGGGATAGAGTGTGTCAGAGGGAGGAGAGAGGGAGGGATGACAATTGCATAGAGAGTGGACAGCTGTGAGAAGGGGCGTGCGCAAATCAATGGGAGCACCCTACCCCCTTGCCATGGCTCCGAGCGACGACCGGGAACACGACCGGTAAATAGAGTCGCTAAACACCACAAGTCTGAGCCAGAATTTGTAACTTTACTCTGTTTAAGAGTATTATAATTTGGAACTTTATATGAAAGGTTTAATAAGCCGGGAGTGTTTACAAATTGCAAAACAAACAAGAGCATTTATGCGAGAAATCAATGCTAAAAATGAAAATGCAACTGAATTTTAAGCTAGTTCGCGATAGTATTTCATGTTTCCGTGCACTTTTCTACATTTTCGTTCTACATCCGCTCATCATCAGCGATGGCGTCTTCAGGAGGTCCTGCGTCCAAGTCGGCGCTCAAATGGGTACAGAAGGAAGCGCCCTCTATGCTCGAGGGACTACAAATGGTCGTCAGGTACTAATATTTCACTTCAAATATACGTTGTAGCGCAGTTTTTGCTAACTGGAAGTTCTGAAATGATCGCATTTGCTCGTTTAGGAGTCAGCTAGGCTACGACGTTCGCCAAAAAGAGAAGGAATGTCGCTACAAGTGCCTGCAAACCGTTGTGGGCGGAGGAACGGTGAAATTTTATCAAGTTTGATCGGTTCTTGAAGCCATTCTTGCTCGCAATGAGCCTTGATGCAATCCATGCATCTTTTTCGTACATTCTTATCAACTGAAACATATTTCCCCCCGAGTCTAAGTCATTTCTGACTACATTCGTTCCTCCAACTCCTCTAATTCTCTCAGAAAGTCGACCCGTCCAACCCCTCATCTTCCTCGAACGACTTCAACCTGCCGCAGCTGCCGCCGCTGCCCAAAGATCTGCAGCGACTCGAAGCCGTTGCAGCTGGACTGAAGGCCTTCGCTGGACTCGCTGCACAGGTACGATTCCTCCTCTTCTAACGTTCCGTACCTCTGACAGAGTTACCGTATCATAATATCGATCTATGCAGGGCAAGTTCCCGGGCATGGGCGGGCAAGTACTCCAGGGCGGCAACCTCATGCCTCCAACCGGTCTCTTCAGCTCGAAAGACGTCGTCCCGCAGGGAACGATTCCCATGGCGGCCGAGGCTAATGGGTACGATAGGATACTGTAGTTATTGATTTTCTACTGCTTACCGTAGTCTTTTCTAGCTAATTACCGTATCCTTTCAGCACCGAATCCGATCTGACGCCTGAGGAGGAGGCCTTTCTACTCAAAGCAGTGCGGTCAGTGGGCGATAAGGAAGCCGAGGCCGAGTTGTTGAGGTATGTTTCTATTCTGGTTCAAGAGATGGAGTGAGCATTGCGAAAACTAGCATGCTCAAGAAGTTGAAGCGTTTGTGAAACATAAATACATTCTTCGAACAAATCCCAAATCTTGTTTTTTTATTGATATCACACTCGATGTCACAAAATGCAAATCTAAAATATATACCGTAATCCCATCATTCACCCTCGATACCCTGAGATTTCCAGCCTGCACAAGCACCAGAAGTACGAGCCCAGCTTGCCCGAGGGCTACCGTGCCAAGGTTAGTTCTTCGGCTACTCTCTCTTTGTTGGTTCATTGTATCTTCACAATTTGCGAATGCCTTGTCCACTAGCTATCATATATTCAAGTTCGAAAGTGTTCAATTAAGGGTGTCGATATCCTCAACGAGACTCACGGTCACGAGCGGAAAGTACCTGCTTCGAGGATTGCCAGGTATACGGTAGCTAAATGTTTTTTATCCGGGTCTCAGGGTAGTGTAGTGTCTTCTTCTGTTACTGTGATGGGTTCCTGATTAAATGTAATGTCTCCTCCAGGTTCGCCTCCTTCGGTCAGTTGGCGATGGGTCTGGGCGCCGGAGCTGCAGCAGAGGTGATTACTGTAACTATGATATTGATTTGTTTTTACGGCTTTTTTGTCTTTATGGTTCTTCCTACAATACCCGATCAAAATCCACGATAGTTGGGAGGTTGATCTTGTGTTTCAACGTGAACACTATTGAGTTCAAACTGGTGCTTCTTTGATTTCTGAAGATTCTCTATTTTACAACAACAATTCAGGTCACGCGTCGCGTCTTCCGGATAAGCGGCGCGGAGGGAGCGAGCGAGCGAGTGATCGGCACGGACAACCTCTTCCTCACAGAAGCAAACGCGAATAGGATTGTGGAGACACTGTGCAGGGTACGGTGGATTGTCAACTTCCTTAATGAACGAGCAATGTGAAAATATCGCTAATATCGCTTAATTACCTTGCATTCGTGTTTTGATACGTTTTTTTTACGGCTACCGTATGCATCAGGTTGCGTTAATCACCAGATTATCGAATTGCAGGTGCGCGGCGCGGCCCTCAAGCTCGGCCAGATGCTGTCGATCCAGGACTCGGATACCGTACCCCAGCCACTGCTGGACATCTTCGAGCGCGTGCGCCACTCCGCCGATTTCATGCCGAGAAGCCAGGTATACTGCAGCTTTCTGGGTACGGTATCGATAATGATTCTTGGCGTGTTAGTTGTCTGGTGTTGTATCGAATTTTTTTCTACAGCTTTGGCATTTACCGTCTATTGATTTGAAAGCGTTTGAGGGGCTATGATGGCAATCTGAAACTCTTAGGGCGTAGGTATGAAATTTATAACCGCGCAAATTCACAAGTGAACAAGCAAATGACGGATTTGTATTCCTCTTTTTGAAAACTCTGCTATGAGACAGTACAAATTTTCTCCTCTAGCAAATACATATTGATTCAGGAACGCATATGTACCGTCTTTGATATCTCCAATTCCCAGGTGAACAAGCAG
Organism: Pristionchus japonicus; assembly: GCA_900490845.1. Lineage (NCBI taxonomy): Eukaryota > Metazoa > Nematoda > Chromadorea > Rhabditida > Neodiplogasteridae > Pristionchus > Pristionchus japonicus. The sequence continues at coordinate 171,828 of LS504615.1, read as the reverse complement.
ATGACTGAGGCATTTGGTCCCGAGTGGAGGAGCCTGCTGCAGGAGTTCGATGAGAAACCCTTCGCGGCCGCATCGATCGGACAGGTACGGTATCCTTTATTGATTGATAAGCTACCGTATCGTTCCGACTGGTCAAGCCTTACAGACACAGGTTACGGTAGATACTTGCAGGTGCATCGCGCGCGTCTGCTCGACGGCAGAGAGGTCGCCGTGAAGATACAGTATCCAGGAGTCGCTGAGGGTACGGTAGAATGGACAGTTTATCGATTGGAATACAATATCACAGTATAAGTGTGCAGGAGAAGGGATAAAGTAGGATTTCGATTTCTATAGTGGTCTTGATGCGGGATAGAATTGTTTCGTTAGAGACAAAAATATCAAGGTTTCATGACTCAACCATAAGTCATTCGCAATGGAAACGAGCGATCCTCTGTCTCCTTCAATCTTGAAAACTGCAAATCGATACGAATCGCAGGCATCGACTCGGACATCGACAATCTGGTGTCGATCATGTCGATTGGCGGGCTGTTCCCGAAGGGAATGTACCTGGACAACTTCGTCAAGGTTTGTACTTATCGTAGGGTGAATCAAGGCAATATCGCCCTGTTGAAACTGTACCGAGTATTGTACACTCCACGATACAGTAGATCACCTAACGTGTTTTATATTTCGGTGGCTGTAATAATATTTCCTGCTCACTCCTCCGATTATCCTTTGTGAAGGGATAATTTGTTATCCCTAAATAGCTACTGTAATCCCACTTTCCTACAGTACTCTGTCTGACTTAAGGTCGCACGTCACGAGCTGAAGGCGGAGTGCGACTACGAGAGGGAAGCAAGGGCGGGCAGGAAGTTCCGCGAGCTGCTCAAGGACAGCAAGGACTTCTACGTACCGGAGGTGAGCAACCGTCACTAACCAGCGCAAGTTTCGGCCTTGTTGCTGGCTACGGACGGAAAATTGAATGGTCTCGAAAGATGGCTCACTGATTTTGCGTCGCTTGGTCTTCCCAAATTCATGAACCGACACAGTTCAGTAATCTCGCGAGTTCAGTAATCAATTTGCCTTGGTAACTTTGCGCAGCATTGCCTCGTCAAGTTCTTTGGCAAATAAGGTTCAGCAATATGATGAATGAAGCCCGTTAGTGAAATGATTCCACAGATCATCGACTCGCTCTCGTCCGCTCGCGTGCTCACCGCAGAGCTGATCTCGGGCCGACCGGTTGATCAGGTACGGTAGTGTGTTCGGAAGGGTTACGGTGGCTCATAGATTATCGATTGCATTCCAGTGCGTCGACGAGGACCAGCGCGTGCGCGACTGGATCTCGGCCAAGTTCATCCAGCTGTGCTTGAAAGAGGTACGGTAGTCATTACGGTTGAAGAGTTATTTATTTCGCTCAACACAAGACTGATATCACTTCTTCGCAAATTATGGATCTCTTAGTAGATATGTAAAGCGGAAATTTCCCTTCGAAATTATCGTTCGACTAAAAGCCCAAACACGATCGTACTATCACGCTTTCTGAGATTTTAGCTCACATGTGAACCCAAAAATGTCCTTCTTTATTTTTTCCACAGTATCTACCTCCTTTATTAATGCCTTCTACTGTCAGAGAGTTTAGTTGGGTTATGAAACCCAATGTGGCCCGTTCAGATTTTCGAATGACATTCCATTTGCGCCAACTTTAATCCGGCGCGCCTAGAGTGCACCCTCTGACCACAACGATTTGCAGATCTTCGAGTGGCGCTTCATGCAGACGGACCCGAACTGGGCCAACTTCTTCTTCGGCCGCCACCCGATCAGCGGCGACAACCGGCTGATCCTGCTCGACTTTGGTGCCACAAGGTTAGAAAACCATCCGCCTTTCGATATTTCGTATGTTATTTGATCTGTTGGAATGAACTTAGACTTACCTTTGTTAGAAGGGAATGGAATGTTAGAGCACTTGTGATAGAGACTGGCGCAACAAGGTTAGAATGGGTTTCATGGTGTATACAAGGAGACAATTTCCCCATTTCTTTGATATGTGTCGGTTTCTTTTTTTAAATCTTTCAAAACACCTGATTAGAATTTCGTTAGTTAGTGATCGATGGCGGGTTACGGTGCCCCTTGCAGGTCGTACGGTAAGCCGTTCGTCGACCTCTACATGCGCATCCTCAAGGCGGCCTACGACAAGGACGACGACGAGATTCTCAAGTACGGTAGATTATCGATTGAGCGTGGATTCTCGAATACGGTAGCTGAATGTCGATTGGTTACCGTAATTTAATCTATAATCTCTGCTCAGACACTCGCGCTCCATCGGCTTCCTCACCGGTTACGAGAGCGCCGTGATGGAGAAGGCGCACTGCGCGTCCACGATGATTCTGGGTACGGTAGACTATCGATTTTTGGCCACAATTGACGGTAGTTGATCGATAATCGATAAGAACCCTCTATTTAACCCTCTATTTTCCAGGCGAGACGCTCGCCTCGCAGGAGCCCTTCGACTTCGCGAAGCAGAACGTGACCAAGCGCATCCACGCGCTCATCCCCGTGATGCTAGAGCATCGGTAAGTATACGGTAGCGGATTATCGATTGGTTATGGTAAATCTTATGTCAATGACTATTTGAATATGGGAGTTGATTGTCGAACGCGTATCACGGTGAATTGAGCATCGGTACAAATTGAGATTGGATTTGGTGCTACGTGATCTTGATAAGGCAGAATCCAGCCATAGGTAGGTAATGGGTTCCTGGCATCGGTGACTAAAATGATTTAAATATTCCTTATCTTCTTCTTCCAGTCTGACCTCCCCGCCCGAGGAGGTGTACTCCTTGCACCGCAAGCTGTCCGGATCCTATCTCCTAGCTACGAAGCTCAAAGCCACCGTAGCCTGCGGACCCATCTTCAGAGGCATCTATGATAGGTGAGAGAATCAATTCGCGATTACTCCTAAAGTAACCTTCAAGCTACTGTAAGTCCCTGTAACTGACATCAATAAATTGCAGGTACGCCTTCGGCAACTTTGATACCGCAGTCGAAATAGATATCGATCGAGCCGACTAGTGGATAGTGTAGTTATCGATTGAATCGACTGGCGGATACCGTAGTTTGTAGATTACCATGTTTCCATACGTTTTTTTGTTGTTGCTAGAGTGTCCTCTTATGAATCGATTCTGTGAATTTCGGGTTGTTAAGCAGTGTGCTCAGAATAAATCTTCTTTCAGTGATGAAATTACAAAACCAAATACAACAACTTGGAGTATCATAGAAAGCAGTGATAATTTAGGTGACAGAAAAAAAAAAACATACAGAAGGACATAACGAATAGACGGAGCGCAAGACCTTGATCGCGTCAAGCAACTTCTCAATAGCGCACTTTGGGTGCCTCGGTTCCCTCCGTCTTTCGCTTCTCCATGATCTTGTGTATCTTGTCCAGCTCCTGGTCGAGCTTCTTGTCCTGAGAATCAATAAGTATCGTATCTTCTTGTATCCTTTCCATCCACCACATTTGAGAAAAACAATTACTACCGTATTTCCGCTTGTTTTGCCACGAATACCGTAATCAATAGCTACCGTACCTGCTGCTTGCCGCTCTTCCGTCCGTCGCCCTTCTTCACGCCAAACTGGTACGCCGCCTTCACCTCCGTGTTGCGCGACGTCTGTAATTATCGATTAGCTACCGTGATCTTCAATTATCGATTCGCTACCGTACCTTGCTGAACTTCTCCTTGTCTCCCTCGTCTCCCCACGCCGAGCGACCCTTCTTCGACGCCGGACCGTCCTGTAGAAAAAGGTCGATTTTTCAAAATTCAAATTTGTTGGCGCGAAATTGAAAAATTCAAATTGTCCACCTCTTCCTCGTCGTCCGAGTCGCCAAAGCCGGCCATCTCCAGTCCGCCCGGGTAGCACTCGTCGTAGCTAGAAATGGGTACGGTATTTGGTCATTTATCGATTATGAGATACGGTAACCCTCAGCCTCGGTATATATCGATAACAATCGAGAGTGCTACCGTACCCCTCGGTGTCTCTCTTCCGCTTTGCCAGCTTCTCATCCAGCCGCTTCTGCTCCTCGAACTTCTTGCGCAGCTCCTCGCGCTCCCTCTCCTCCGCTCTGCAATAACAATAAACAAACAAAAAAATTGATAATACATCATAATAAAAACGATAAAAACAATAACAATAATAACATTAGGTTTTAGTCGTTGCTAGTTATCGATGGGACTAGTTGAACATTATCTTTTCTACATACGCTTGCTTATGCGATCTCGCTGATACAGTGATCAACCTAGCACCCAACTTGATCTTTTTTTTTGCAGAAGCTCTCGAGGCAATATTATCAAAAATGAATCGCATCTATCACACCCTCCGGCTGCTTCCAGAATGCACCTAGCCCTGTTGCCACTAATTCGCGAAGTACTTCGTATTCAATAAGATATTTTCCTTATTCGGTAGCTGTCACTGCACAATTTTCCAAGGTGAATCACTTCAATCATGAGCACAGGCTGTCACAGTGATTCGCCAAGTAATTTTTGAAATCATCAAGACGCGCCACCACATCCACCGATCCCTCTCCTGGAATCCTCACACCACTCATAAGACCCAACTGACACTATTATCACGGGTCTCCTGTAAAAGAGTAGGAACGGTTGCGACAGCACAAAAATTTTGGTCTTTGATTTGGCTGAAACTTGTTTGACTTGCTAAAGGGAGGGCGAGGACGACGTTTTTACATTTTTGTTCTCGAAATTTGCATATTCAATGAGGTTTTTTGACCTTCAACTTCAAGTAGCTGAATATCGCTTGATTTTCGACCTACCGAGTTCCGGTTAGTTCTAATCGATCGGAAATTTCCTCCTCTACAAATAACTTCACAAGGGATATGGTTTAAATTTGCGTCTTCGACTCGAAAACCGCGAAAAACACTTTTTGTGCATACATTATGCAAATTATCTCGACATTTTCCTGAAAAGGATACGCATATTATTTTCGATATCGATTCCCCATCCCCGAATTGAGCTACCATATTTTTCTGAGGCTTCAACTCTGTCCGCCCGATAGGGCTACTGTTAGGGAGAAATCGGTCTTTCTGGACTTAGAAATATTTTGCGCTCAAAACACATTTTCGGTATTATCTCGAATACGGTTAATTTTCACGCTTTGAACCACTAAAACGAACTCGTCAGACTCGTCGAGACGAATATCTCTGATGAGGTAAAAATTCTATTTTGTGCATGTTAGAGCTGATTTACAGGCTAAAATGTGTTTTGAGCGCAAAATATTTCTAAGTCCAGAAAGACCGATTTCTCCCTAACAGTAGCCCTATCGGGCGGACAGAGTTGAAGCCTCAGAAAAATATGGTAGCTCAATTCGGGGATGGGGAATCGATATCGAAAATAATATTCGTATCCTTTTCAGGAAAATGTCGAGATAATTTGCATAATGTATGCACAAAAAGTGTTTTTCGCGGTTTTCGAGTCGAAGACGCAAATTTAAACCATATCCCTTGTGAAGTTATTTATAGAGGAGGAAATTTACGATCGACTAGAACTAACCGGAACTCGGTAGGTCGAAAATCGACCGATATTCCGCTATTTGAAGTTGAAGGTCAAAGAACCTCATTGAATATGCAAATTTCGAGAATCAAAATGTAAAAACGTCTTCCTCGCCCGCCCTTTAGCTAGTCAAACAAGTTTCAGCCAAATCAAAGACCAAAATTTTTTTGCTGTCGCAAAAGGGTTTCATTCTCCTACGTTTTTACAGGAGACCCGTGTTATTGACCTAGTGCTTTGATCCCTGAGTGCCTCGTTTGGCAATGCGAATTCAACCCAGAGGATACATATTTCGAAATCCTCCCCACCTCCTCCTGTCCCTCTCCTTCTCCTCGGTCGTCCGCGTGTCCTTCCGCTTGTCTCGATCGTCCCTGTGTCTATCCTTGCGGTCGTCCTGAACGGAACATTGCTGATTACTGTATCCGTATCGATTCGCAGGATCCACAAACACAGTATACCTTCTTGCTGTCCCCAAAGTAGTCCCTCTTCTTGTCTCCTCCCGTCTCCTTCTCCCTCTCCCCTCCTCTCTTCTCTTCCCTCTCCCTCTTGGGCACGTACTCTCCCGCGTCGTCGTAGATCGACGCACCCGCGGCCTTCGAGCGGTCCTGTTAATTAAGATAATTAGTTAATTAACTACTATTAACAATAAGTTACTAATAACAAGGCAAGACAGCAATCATTGAATCCGCTAATTATTCTTTGGTTTCACACCGAACGACTCTCTGTTTCAAGAGCACTACAAGAAGCGTTGAGAAGCATCAAAAGCGATCAGTCGCTTGGATTGTGTGCATTAAAATAATCCCGACATCCTCGATGGAACATTTCCTATTGAGTAGTGCCCAAACCGCGCAAATATCCGTTTCACGATTACTATTAGAACCATTCGGCGATCACAAGTCAATTGATCCTTCAGGGTCGTTCGTAATTTAGATAAAATCATTCAATCCCCAATGAAGTCGTCCCCTGTCTACTTTTCTACAGAGCAACTTTCCGTTTCACGATCACTACTTGATACATCGAAAAGCCCAAAGACAATTCCTCGTGCAATGGTTCATGTAAAAAATCACACCCTTTACAATCGACAACCTTCCTATCGAAACCAGTATACAAACACGAAGCGTCTCCGTGACGAAGTCGTCCCTCGCCCAATCGATCCCTGATGTCTTATTGTTAGACCAAAATAACAAACCGCCTCCGTGACGAAATCGTCCTTCGCCGCGCCGCGCCCCCTGCCCTTCTTCGCGTCCGTGCGCAGGTAGGAGAGCACCTGAATAGATATATTTTAGGAAATATACCGTAACCATAGGCTTCCGCAACTAGCCAGTGAGTCAATACTCGTAGCCTAATCTCATAGAAAGACTGTAACGTGATCAGGTTGAAAGATCGATAACCTCGCTCCATACCGTAGCATATCGTACCTGGGTGAGCTTGGAGATGAGCATGTTGTTCGCGTTCACCGTCGCGTTCGAGTCCGTCACCGGGCAGTCGTGCAGGGATCTGTAATGTTTTTTTGCCGAACATATCCGACTGGCATCGAATTCTAAAGCAAATGGCTGATTGTATCGCCTTCGCGAAACATCACATTGATAGGTACGGAAGTTCACAAAGCTTTTACGGACAGTCGTGCAGTGATCTAGATTGAGTTTTAATTTACATGGATGTCATCTGCCGATTGCTGCGCGCCAGCAATTTCTGTTTGTATTTCGACCGTGAAACACCCGATCTATGGGCACTGGGCACATTGAAGAAGCATAATTGCGATAGTCAAATACACCCGTCGTACCCCTATCTATTACCCGGCGCGTCTAGAGTGCGCCATCTCACCTCAACAGCGTCGTCGGCACATCGCTCGCTTCGTCATCCAGCTCCACGACGTACGCCATCCTTCCCTTGCCGAACAGCTCGTTGCGCAGCGGGATCTCGTTCTGCAATGTAGAATTGTGCTATGCTGTGACTCATTTATTGTGGGGCCTTCACACAAATTGAGTTTCATCTTCTCCGCATATGTCCTGATTTCCGCAACTACTCAATTCATGCGAGGCAGTATGGAAAAAAATCATGAGCTCAACCGCCCCATTTTTGCTACGACACATCCTCATAACTCGCAATATCGATTTCAGCTCAATCCATTCTTGGAAAACTCTTCCATAATAAAAAAAAATCATCGCATCTAGAATTCCGGTCAATTCCAGTTTGTTCCTCAATCACTGTTTAACCCGGCACGTCTAGATCCCTCCCTCTCACCTTGAACAGGATCCTCTGGATGTTCCTCGCCATCAGACTCTCCGGCTGCTTCTCCTCCTCGTCGCGCTTCTCCGGCTTGCGAGTCTGAGAAATGGGTAATTATTTATTTATTTGAGTTGTTATTGTTTTTGGAAAAGCGGATCGCTCAACAGAACTCCGCAGCACTCCTTCACTGAAACATCTACCGCACGTGGAACCGCAAGGCTACTGCTTTTTTAATGAAAAGCTAACAAAGAAATAATTGCTATTTCGAATACAAGAACCTCCTACGATCACTTTGTGCTGCTCATTCTAAACATAAACCACTCGTGGAACCGCAACGCAACTGTTTTCATAAAATTCGATCGAAGAAGGTCTTCAATATCTACCTCCAATGAACAAACATAGCTAATTAGCACCACTCTAATAAAGTAATTAGTCTAATTAGCCATACCGTGAGTGCCGCCTCCAGCTCCTCGTCCTCATCCACCGGCTCGTCCACGCGCGTCTTCGTGATCTCCGCGCGCACCTTAATTAATTAAATAACCTTAAGTATTGAAATTAATTAATGTTCATTAATTAGTAACATTCTTAATTAGAGCCTCTTATTGTTGAAAGAAAATTATTACATTATTGAAGTATTTTTAGAAAACGGAATGGACACTTGATCGCATGCTTTCGTGCCCAGTTCAATACAAGGTGAGCGCGTGGCAGCGACTCACCCAGTGGGAATCATTTTCGATCGTGGTTGACAGACGTGGATGAAGATTGGCAGTGCACAAACCACCCGGTCTACCTACTGTGTATGCGACATAAAGTCATCTGGTAGTTTATGTAAGTACCTTCTAGTCTCATCTTGCAGTAAGGGAAGTACCGGATATGGTAAGGGGAAAGCTATGTTTACCTTGTGCAGCAGCGAGTAATCGAGTCCCTTCACCAAGTGAGTGTGCTCCATGTCTCCTCCGAGGTACTTCGACTCCTGCAACGATTGTTCGATTGAGCTACCGCATTACATAGTAAAGACTCCAGAATAGAGCCAGATCAAGCCATTTTAAGCTCAATCATGAGCATCAGCTTGAAAGCGGTTTTTAGAGACGCATAGGTGGAATCATTGTCAGAAAAAATCTTTTCGCTAATTGAACCCTTCCAGGTGCCTCGATCCTCCAGGAAAGTAGCAAAACGCAAAGAAGAACCAGCAATCGGTCAAAACATTTCCGCCTCTTCCTCTTCATACGGCTACCGTGATATCGTACCCAGTATGACCAATCGTTATCGACCGCTCCTAATAAATACTACCGTACCCTACCGTACCTCGATCGCCTGCTGCCTCTTCATGGCCGCATCGAAGACTGCTCTTCTGTCTCCGGGCACTGCACGGTACGCAGCCGCCAGCTGCGGATCCATCTCGGGCTCCTGTGATTAGGTGGTAATTAGCTATAAATTAATTAATCAAAATGTATTCAGTTACGGCTACAGTTCGGGTTCCTTAGTAATTACGAATTAGCAAATCCTCGCAAAACATGGGAAAATATTGCGTTTCGTCTGACATTGAATCACTCGTTATTATAAATTTCAACTCGAGGGAACAGTGTCACAACAGATAGAAAAGGTGGATAAGTAATCATTGCAACGCCCATTCTCTACGAGTGAAAAAGGACTTCAAGGATACTCACATCTCCCTTGGTTCTTCTCTCCAGCGCGCGATCTCTGTAGTTCTTGAGGATCTCCTTGAGTCGCTCGTCCTCGTCTTCCTGTAGATTATACAAATTAGGAAACTGATAATAATCTTTTTTATTGCACGAAGGCATTGTTATCCTACGCTTCTTCCAAAAGTACAGCGAATATAGAACCGTAATCGCTGATTCGGATTAGAGCTCGACTATAAAGCAGAGATTATTCGTGATAGAACGATCACTATTACAATCACATCAGAACTGGGTCGAATGAGAACTATTTCGCAAAACTGTCTCTGCGTAACAATTGTCTCTCTCATCCGGTGTATGTAGTACCGCAATAATGCTCTCACCTCCTCCTCTTCCTCCTCTCCCTCCTCCGTCTTCTTCTTCTCCTTCTTGTGCTTGTGACCGCCGCCGCCCTGTAATGTATGAGTTTCAAGAGCGCCTGAATATCTTAACGAATACGCTAAATTGCTTGACGTACGATACGCATTGAAAACAAACAAAAAATCCATACCATCCTACAACTTTCAGGTTGCAAGAACAATTGAATACGCTATTTATAGTTATAACAGTTGCGCGAATAGTTTCAACTGCGCCGTTGAATTTTCAAAAAATAAACAAACATTGAAATGAAATATCCTCTATCTCTCATGCCATTTGAGTAAGCAGAACATTTGGATATCGTTCTAGTGAACCATAAATAGAGTCAGTCAATCAAACCTCACCTTCTTCTTGTACTGCTGCTTCGCCGCCTGCTTATGCGAGAAGGCGGCGTCTAAATTGAGGATACATCGGCATTAGACATTCAAATTTAAATATTGAAAGAAAGCACAACAAAAACTTGTGCGTTTTCAAGAAGCAAAGCTCAATATCGGCGATTTTAGCAGTGGGGTCAAAACACAGTAAAACCAAGCGATCTAGCCTCGACATCAACCAGAACTCCATCAGTTTTAAGTTCCATCACTCACTCTTAGGCTTGTCCTTCTTGTCGCCGGCACCGGCAGCCGGTTTGGGCGCCTCAGTTCGCTTCTGCGTGAGCAGCTTGCGGAAATCCTCGTTACGCAGGTTTCTGGAACGATAAGAACGTACATATCACAGCATCAGCAAATTTATGAAGCGAAAAAAATGTTTAAAAAATTTTCCGACTCTTCCAGGGGTCTAAATCGATCAATCTAAGCATCTCATTAGCTCGAAAGGAAGATATGGGATATGAAAAAGGATATTTACTAGGGTTTCTGAGCTCCAGTATGTTGTATACAGCGAAAATAGCACAGAACACAAGCTCAGGAATCTGTTACGGGCTTTAATCGCATAAAACGACTTACCCGGTCTCCATCGTTGATTCTGGACGTCAAATCAGTCGAGAAACCAAGCCGGTGGCCACTGGAAAATTTTCGAATCGAGAGCCGGTCGGGCAACCGTACTTGAAGTTCAAGCGAGCGTATGAGCTGTGTCAGCCTTCTGATTTACAAATATTTCGACGAAGTTTCAAACTTTTGAATCACTTTCCGTTATAATTCAAAGTATTAACATAATTTATTCATAAAAACCAACAACAGAGATGATGGTATGCCATGGATTGAAAACCCTTACATTTTTGATCATCATTAAAAACCGTAATCAACCGAGTAAAATTACAGATAATGGAAGAGCAAGAAAACAGAGATGTCAAGATAAAACTGCTGATATTTAACAGAATAATGATCTCATTACACTTTATACAGTCAAGAACTATTAACATATGGAGTTGAATCGACGGAACTTCTTCGAATTTTGGCCCAGACTCAAACTCGTTGAAAGAGAACAATAAGGACCAAAATTCGAAGAAATGCCCTAATCACTCTATCAATCTACTTCCTATGATCCTATCATTCATTTATCCGTCTCCTCTCTCGCTCGCCTCGCACTGTATATTTCGAAGGTCCCATTGCACCGTATCCGTTTGCGCCGTACTTCTTCCTGAACAAGCATCAGTCGATAACCACTCTAACCGTACCTCATTCTCGCCCTCATTCCATTCCCGATCCCATCAATAACTACCGTAACCTACAGTACCCATCAATCGATAACTACCGTACCTCGTCATCGTCCGCATCACATCGAGTCCTTCTCTTCCTGTCTATCCTCAGCCCGTGCAAGAACGAACCGGCAGTGGGCTGACAATTCGTAGATAAATATAAATTAAATAAAACATGAATTCTTTCAGAGCTCGCAAAAATAGTTTTTCTAAAAGAGGAGTCATTCAACAATCAAACTCTCCTGTTCTCCATCCCTATCATAGGATGTGCGAAACTCAAAGCACACTGGGCGAAAAATCAGCAAGCGCCAGTGTTCGATTCCCATATGGCCAGCACTCTTTCCCGTCTGATCGATTGATAGAGATCCATTGATGGAGACACGCAGACCCCCACGTACACCTCTATCCTCTTCCAGTCTCTCAATAACTCATTCTCTGGCATTTCTGTACTTTTTGGCCCAGCCCTTCTCAATAGAGTATTCACCTCTCTAACCTTTCTCATTCTCCACCTCTCTCCTTACTCAGAGCAGTCAATAGAGGTCAAGAGAGGCTTGGGCCAAAAAGTACAGAAATTCCCATTCTCTTACAAAACCTCTCTACCGCTCACGAGAGGCAGCGTTTATTCACTGTGGCCAGATATATAAAAGGAGAAGCTCAAAACTCACCACGTGCACTACCCGGGGAACTCTTCGCGGTCGTCTCGGTCTCGGCTGCTGCAGCAGCAGCTGCTGCTGCTGCGCCGACTGCACTGTCTCATCGATCTGAATTGATTTCGAATTTTACTGAACACCCATTTCATGACTATCAATTTATGAATCCGTCATACCCAAAGTACAATGCCAGCGAAACCGCCATTTCCCAATTCATTTTGTGCAAACAATCTCAAGTGCTTATCATTGTTCACAGAAGTTGTCTCATTAGACAGTTCCTCGAAGTGTGAATTTACCAGCTTCAATTGGTCAGTTTTTTTTCAAATCTCTGCACGAGTAATTACTCAACAACGAGTGCTACTTCAATAGATAACTCTCCGAAACGCGAATGCACCTTCTCCAATCGAAACCCCGTTCCGGATTCCCCCAGGGCGAAGTTCGAGTTGAGACCTAACGGCCCATGGGAACGTTGCCAACTTCATAGAGTGAATCAGTTTCTCCCTCTCTTTCTCTCGCTGTCGCCTCAGAGAACACAGTGCTCACCTGTCTGATCAGCCTCCTTGCTGCAGCCGTCGCCTCGACGACGTCCATCCCGGGTGCGGTCTTTAAGTATTTATTTATTAGTAAATGCAAGAAAAGATTCGAACTTTATTCCTAGTGCCCGTGAAGCACTAAAACAGATGCTCAAGTTCCAAGTCAATTTAAAAAAAAGATCTCACAGAACATCTTATTGAGCGCCCCTCTTTTTACAAACTATTTGTAATCAATAATAACCTGTGTTGAATTCCCGAAATATCAATCTGGACCTACCGCAGCTTCACCCTCCTCCTCCACCAAATCCTCATAGTCTGGCAGGGGCACACTGGGGGGTCGCGGTGGGCAGGCTACCGTAGGAGCTACCGTATCCACCGGTTCTGTCTTGACTCTGGACGATTGCGGTACCTGCAGGGATGTCGATGATATCCTTGTTTCCCTTTAGTTGTTAGTTATATTTTTTTCCAACTGTGCAGCGGCATTGTACTAATGATAGCTCAACAATGAGACACTGAACCACAAATGAAGCCAGTTTTTCAAAAGAACCGGTGAATGGTCTGCTCTTTTTTCTCGTAGTTTTTCACATTTTATTGCTCTGCTTCATCGACTACAGGCCATGTGTATTTGAGAAATAAGCTATTCAATGAAGAAAGATTCGAGGACCTACCGTATTCTCCATCGACTCCTTTCTTCTCGACGGCCCGGCTTCCTCTACCGGCTCCAGCTTCGATTGCGGTACCTACAAATCACCAATTGTTATGAGCGCTTCCCTCTCTTCGTCGCCTTTTTTAAGGTAATCAATATCTAACAGTATTCATTACCGCATCCTCCTTTCTTCTCGACGGCCCGGCTTTCTCCACTGGTTCCGCCTTCACTCTGGCTGCGTCGAAGCGAATGCTCGGCGTGGATTCAGATGCATCACTCACCTGCAATTATTGATTATTATTATCATTTATTTGTTCCTCATTCATTTATTTTCTTCACGCTCACGCTAAGAATTTACTGGCAACAATTCGACTGTGCGACTTTGATCAGAACGTGAATCCTAAAAGTACCCAAAAAATTCAATAGTAGATTCAAACGAGACTTACACTAAATAATTGTTTTATTTGTCACTCACGTTTAATAATACAATTTTCATGCCGACTCAAGGACGTCTTAACGCTACTCGGTTGCAATGTGGTTATGACCGCAGCGTGAACCCCAAAACAGACCAGCTCCACAATACCTTCAACAAATTCTCACCCTCGGTTCCTCCTCCTCCTGCTTCTCCTTCTTCACCTTGCTCGGATCGAAGACGTGGACCTGCAACGAAATCTACCGTTTTCATTTATCGATTCACTGGACAGCTACCGTACTTCCGCCCCTCTACAATCGAAAACTACCGTATCGAACTTCGCTACCGTACCTTCGGCTTGCCCTTCTTTCCGTTCTTGCTCTTCACTATCCAAATATCGTCATCGAGCTCTTGCTGACTGGCCGGTTCTTGCTTTATCTCCTAAATATCACATTAATTAATATCCATTAAATATGAGTCATCCGAATAATAGACAAAGCACCAGCCACGTAGCCTTCTCTTTTGCAAGAATTGAAAAAATCTGCCCCAGGGGAACAAGTGATGGGGGAAAAGCTGACTGACCTTCTTGCTCGATACCGTAGTCGTGGCTACCGTATCCTCGTCGTCGCTGAATATGTCGATCACCTGATCAAGGAATGAGTTGTTGAGTTCGCATTGCTGAATTGATTCATGTTTCACCACCCATACAAGAATATCCTATTCGCGTGAGGTAGCGATCTTCCATGGCAGACGTACGAAAAAATTCTTCACTCTGGCATTCTATCACCCACAATCATACTATTTTGAGCCTTGAATCGGGATGCAAATCAAAAGCCAGAGCAGGCGGCTTCCCACTTGTCGCAAGACCTTCCAAAGTTCATGCTTTATCGCCCATACTAGGCAATCCCATTCACGTGAGGCAGTGATAAAGTCCTTCCAGCACGTTCTTTCAAACTCCTATCGCTCTAGAATTCCCAGCTGGCCTTGCCATTTTGGGAGTTAATCCCGGCTATAATCAGAAACACACAAATTTGCATATTCGTACCTCCACCGGCGGCTTCTCGATTATCACCAGATCCTCATCCTCATCCTCATCGAAGGCCTTCTTCCATCTACTTTTTCCTCCCTCGCCCCTCCTCTTCTGCCTCACTCCATCTCCAGGAGGTCCAGGAGGCAAAGGGATCTGTGAAGGGTACTGTAGTTTCCTATGGTTACTGTAACTTCCAGATCGATAACTGAACAAAAATGCAAATTAGCAGACCTCTTCCACCTTAATGGCAATGTACGGATCAACGTCCTCCTCCGACGGCTCAGGCTTGGCTGCAAGCAAATATAAATTATTTTTAATTCAACAAATTATCCCAGATGGAATTAATCGACACAGCAATTGCGCAGTTTGAAGTATCCCCGAAACACCGATTCAAGAAGACGAAAACAATAAATCCAAACTAGACCGTAATTTCGAGTGGAGCTCACCCTTTATCCGAATTGGCGCTAGCGAAGTATTCGAGTTACTCGCGGGCACTGACGACTCTACCGTATCCGACTCCTCCACTTCCATCGGTTCGGGCTGCAGCAAGGCATACAATCAATATCGCACCGTATCCCATAAGCGGATTTCACAGTAAAGCAATAGAGCCAGACCGCTCCGCTTCCATCGGTTTTTGCTGCATGATAAGCTACCGTATCCTCGACTATCGTGTCCTACCGTAATGCCGTAGTTACCGTACCTCATCCCTCCTCTGCTCCCCAATCCTCTGCATGCACCGTTCGAGTCTCGCTTGTGCCTCCTCCCGCCTCGCTTCCTCCCTTGCTTTCCGCTCGCCCTCCGCCTTACATTGAGACTTGAGTGCGTCCAGCTCCTAAAATTTAGGACCTAATTATGAAAAGCAGCAAAAAAAATTGTGAAATACAATTTATGTCAGTTTTTCAGTTGTAGAGACGTTATGAACAAAATTAGCGTGCCCATCTCATTTAGCTTACTTGCGAAACTCAAATGAACTCGCTAGAAAACAATCTGAACCTCTTTCGTCAATCGCACCACTCCCTCCTCCTTCACTTCCCTCTGAGGATGTCGGGGCTGCCTCGGCGCGTCAGCGAACGATTTGAGCTGGAAAATTATTTTAATTTTAAAAAAAAATTACTCAATGTATTATCAAAAGATTCCAGGACCATGAGGATATCTTTGCCAACTGAAGCGCCAACCAACCTGGGCTCTCGCTCGCGTCTCGTCTCGACTCCTCTCCTGCACTGTCTGAAAAAATGACTTAAAAACAAAATAACAAAGTTGACCGGAGCAGGACAACTTATTGAGATGAACTGTAAGGCTAAGGCTACCACTGGAAATTTCATAGTGCACCCACCCTGTAGACTTCCTCCTCGTACCGTCGCGCTTCGTCTTCCGCCTGAATAATATTGATTATCCTTGAGACCGTAAAAATGAAACTGTTGCGAATCTGCAAACCAGAGAACTATTCGGTTTCAACAGTACTTCACACGCTGTGGATAGTGCCAGAAGGCAAGCGTGCGGTGGTATCAGTGCGTTGTAAACATATTAGTACAAAACGACTGTTCGCGGTTTCATGAGTGACTGTTTAAAAAGGATGGGATCGTTTCAAAAGACAATATGCCGGAGTTTCCCAAGGTCAAGTCACGAAAAAAACTCAAATGACCCTCCTTTGCTCTCGCCCGCACCTCCTCCTCCCGTCTTCTCCTCTCCTCTATTCACCGAAACCCAACTCCACCTCGAGTCTCGCTTGATTTTCCGCCGCGTACCGCAGTCGTCTCTGCTCTTTCAATGCCGCGTACCTCCTGTCCTCCTTGAAATAACATTGATTATCCAGGAGACACGCAATGTGAAGTGGCGTTGTACTGTGTCACTCGTAACCCAAAAGGCATGCAATGCCTAAGAAGCAATCCGATGAAATTCGACAGTACATTAACCAAAGAAGAGTAAATAAATGTCGAATCTAGTTGCTCATGTGCTACAGTTGCGGAATCAGATGTTTTAGACCTTTTTTTGCGGGTTTGAGGAGTCAATCGTTTTGTGATACGTGCGTAAAATGAATTCGATGAACCTCGAGTCGATGCCGTCTTCTCTCTTCTTCCATCGCCTTCTGTCTTCTTCTGTTGTCGTCTTCCTGGACGAAATTTAACTGTTTCAACTGTTTCACGCACAAGATAAAACACAGTCTGCTGCTTGGGAAAACAATGATCTTGAAGATCCCAATCAAACAAAGTTCTTATATTCTCGTCCGTTTGAACGTCCAAACAAAAAGAGCAGGCTTGTTTGATTAATTTATGTGCTACTCTTCTCTCTCATTTTACATCTATCTCAATAAGCTTCGAAACCCCAACCAACCTTCAGCCTCGCCACCTTTTCCGCCTCTTTCTTCTTTCTCCTATCCAATTCCATCCTCGACTCTCGCGCCTGATTCTGCCTCTCCAGCTCCTTCAACTGCCGCACGATGTTCCATTCCTCCTGCGCCTTATCTCGAGCTGCAATTACGATGCATCAATGTACCGTAGCGAACAGTAACAATCGATAAACAATTCAGATTGAGGTCTCACCGCTCGAGCTCGACGGCGTTGTAGAGGCGTCGTGGCTGCTCGGGATACTGTAGGAGGAGAAGTTCATCGATCGACTAGGGTTACTGTAGTGGCTAGCGGGAGAGGGCGATCGATCCATCGGCTCTGCACTGTCGCTCGATGAGATATGATGAGATTGAACGGGAGTACGGTGGGACGATGAATCGGGAGTACGGTAGCTGGGTGGGTGACGCGGTGGGTAGGGAGTACGGTAGGACGACGGATCGGGGTTACGGTAGCTCGGGTGGGGTAGGTCCGGAGTACGGTAGCTGGCGTGGGGTGGAGCGGGAGTACGGTAGGTCGCCGGGTTCGAAGTACCGTAGCTGGTGCTGGGGTACGGTGACGTGCTGCGTCGCCCGTAGAGCTCATCGTCGTCCGGCCTCCACGCTGCGCCTGGACAGGGTGGAATTAATAAAAATCACAAAAATCAGCGATGGAGCGAGTCGACAGCTCCAAGTTTCACGAGGCAATGATGCGTTTCAGTGAGGAAACATATGTTCAGGGATAGTCCATACGCCGTTAATCAACGTGCTGAGGTTGGAATAAAGTCATAGTCACATACGCACCATGATTGCGGCCGTGCTGCACGGGCCGCGCGGGGGTCGGCTGCACGGCAGGGAGCGATGCGACGCGAGAACGCGAGGGAGTCACTGTAATTAATCGATAACTCAATTTGTGCTTCACTGACGCCACTACAATTGTGTTTCACTGCTCCCACAAATCACAAACACCACAGCACCACCAGTATCGTTGCATAACAATATCGAGAAAAAACCCCTCCCAATAGAAATCTAACAAAGCGGTAAAGTCGTACAGCTTTTTAAAGTATATAAATTATGATCGCTCACCTATCTTGCAGTACTTCTCATTTGGCTTGATAGGACTGGATGATGTCTAAAACAATTGATTAGTTAGTTAATTAATTAGTAAACTAATTAACTAATTAACCCACATCCGTCTGAGCATCCTCATCGACCTCCATCCCTCCTCCAGTCACAGCCAGAATCCGCTGCACGGTCTCGGGGATGTCTACAGTGATTATAAACTACCAGTACGTGCTAGGGTTGGCTTGTCAAGATTAAAACCGCTTTTCAAGATTGGATTGGCGACGAATGACGTGCTCCTACGTGCTCGATTTCCGAAACTACCAGTTGTGAATAAGAGAATATAGGCGGTAAAGTAAATATACCCCTTCCTAGGAACACTGACTGAAAACCATACCTGATCTGGACGAGGAAACGGCAGAGCGGGCTGGCTCTCCACCAGTTGCACGGATCAGTGCAGAAATCCCATTCGGAGGTTCTGACGAGAGGGACTTGATGAATTTTGACATCTTCTCTAGCCACTTCTCTTTTATCAATAATTTCGATTTTGTTTCACTATCGCTGGAAACGATCGCGCCTTACCTCGTGCGGGATACCGGGGAGCACTCGGCGTAAACTTCTCATCACTTCGTTGCAAGCGCTTCTCGGTTGTCCATTTGTAACTGCAATCGCACGGGTTATTCTCCATGGTCTAGCCCCTAAGTGGTCTTAACTTTACGGTCCTCAGTCTACCCGTTCAAATGGGACTTTATGTCTCAAACTAACTTCGAAGAAGCAGGTCGAATCGGCTCCGGATGCACCAGCGAGCAATACTTGGGGTTGGGCCGGAGCGGGCTCGACGGACGGTCCTGGAGTTATTGCATCAAGTATTACCTTAGCCTGCTCAGTATTAGCCATGGATGTTTGTGCCTCAAAAGGCTGTGATTCCTTTCGATAATGAATCATAGCACGGCAGGTGCAATTAAAGCATAAGAAATGAGAAGGAGTACCTGCTTATTGCTGGACGACGCGCCATCGATGTTGTTTAGCTCTGAAAATGAACCATTTACGAAGCCATTCCCACAGTTGAAGACTTACTTACTTGCAAGTTACTTTTCCAAACCACGTAGGCTCATTCTAAGGCTTAGGGAGAGCCTCGACGGTCATGAAAACGACCCAGTTAGCTCACCTGAGAGCAGATCATTCATCTGTGATGGTGAACCGCGTAAATATCACGCGTCGCAGCTTGAAAACTGAAAAAGACGATCGACTTCGGGGTGAAACACTTTCAGGATCAGGTCGATATTTCACTATTACAGTAGTTTTGCTTACCGTATCAATTCTCTATTGCATTTTAATTTTCTTCTTAATTTTTTCATTTTTCATTTGTTTTTTCCTTTTTTGCACGATTTGCTAAATCCCATAGTGCCAATCCGCTGCCACAAATCCGTGCCTATACGTGGCCAAATCTCTCGTCTCTCACAGGTGCCCCCACTCCTCGCTTTGTGTGCTCAACTGGGGCGGGAGAGGAGAGGCCCGCACTTCGCCGTTTATGGTTTCCTCTTTCGCTCTATTCGTCTCCGCTTTCAGATTCATTCGTTGGCGAGATTCGAAAGTCACTCTGCCCTTTCCACGTTTTTTTTCGTTCGTTAGTTCCGTTATTTCCACTCTTCTAAGATAACTATCTACAATTTCTACCAAGATCTGATAGTCTCGTCCACACAAACTTTCTCGCAGCGTTTGATTGACCCGGAAGCGGATAGGAATGGGAAAGCCAATGAAAATAAACGCGCTATCCACGTCGTTCACCCGTCAGCGCTCATCTCATTTTATTTACTTGACAACGAATCTGCCCAGCTACGCATTCATTCGAAAAGATCGTTTCATCCCCTCTCTTTCCTGTTCTTACTTTCTATGCCTCATCGTTCTTTCATATCTTTACCGAGCTCCTGATTCACCCTAAACCATGGACAATGTATTCAGCGATCTACCACAGTTAGTGTGCAGAGTCTTCAAACTTCTGGAATCTTCCTAGCGTAATGGACATTCAAAACCATCAAGCGCACACAATGACTTCCTAAAGAGCACTCGCTATCTCTCTCTCTGTTCCACTTCTCCGATTATTCACCACTCTCGCTTTTCTATGCATTGCCTCTCGAGCAGCGTCTCATCTTACACTGCGCTGCACCTTCTCTTTCTCTCTACCAATTGCTTGAAGCGGACTAATGAAACGCTGCTCGCTCCACGTTTTATTAGAAGTTGTTTCTTGAATAAGATAGCCTAGAGCTGACCTCACGATCAATGGCTGCACTCAATACCCCCTCATCTAAGCCTCTCCTCAAACAGCCCTTTCACGCAACTCTCCTTCTCTGACCCTCCAGTATTTGCTCAATCTCTAGCTCAACCAATGTCCTGACTCTCTCCATTGCACGCACTATCTCGCTGTTTATGATCAGAGAAAGAAGGCGAGAAGGGGAGATTCTCTGCCTCTCTGCCCCTCTCATTTACGTCTTGTTCCTCGACTGTTCAGTCCGGTTTGCGCATTCAATCTCGTCGGTCAACTCATATGCGCATTGTATTCGCACCCTCTATCTCTGTTTATGAATCTCAACTTCTTTGTCCACCAAAAGTTCCTGATTCTTCCCCAGTCACTTCGAAAGATCCTCTTCCCAGCAGCGCCCAGTTTACACAGGCATCCATTGTTTAGGCGAGAAAGTGAGGAAGAGAGTGCCTCCAATCCAGACTGATCAGACAGAGCGAGAGAACGTGCGAAATGGAGAGAGTTAGACACTTGCAGTTGAACGGCCTTGGAAAAGAGTGAAGAGAATTGGCTGTTCAGCCACTCAGCCTGGTCTACTTTCCCGTTTTCGCCAGTAAATCGATTTTGTTCTATTGTTTTGCATCCAAATCAATCAATTCTCTACAAGTCGCGTAGTTAATTGGACGATCTCTCCCCCCGAGAAGCCACGTAAATTGTCAGTCTTCCTAGATGCCAATTTAGCGATGCGTCGACGTATAGTTTATATTCTCTGAACGGACTAGTATATGCTTCTTCCCCAATTCTTCATCTAATATTCTGTTCCCAACGTTACTTTCCCATAAATAACTACTAAATTGTCCCCACTGCCATCCCTTTTCCTCCATCACTTATTCCCATACACTCAACCACTCGCTCAATTCAATAATAATCATGTTATTGTTACCTCTTATGACTGCTCTTGATGTTCACGCATGAAAAAAGGCATCGATTTGCTGAAATAAATTGATTAGGGCTCAATTAGTGGCCGATTCTAGATAAATATCGATTGATTTTCGCGAAATGTATTTTTGTCACAGAAACTGATCGACCTACGTTTCAAACTCATAAAACAAGAGAAATGTAAACCTTAGGACGCGCGAGTGAAAGAAAGAGTGTTGGCGATGCGTATCTGACCCGTCTAGAAGAAAGGAGTGAGGGTCGCGCAGGGGAGAGTAGGCAGCTGGAAGAGAGTTAGGGTGATCGATGGTCGGGGATACTGAACGTGTGCGATCAAAGCAAAGGGGAATGTTTCTTCGGGAAACAAAGAAATTTTAGTGAGGAGGAAGGGTTATCTGACCCGGGAAGAGGACGAAGAAAGAGAGAAGAAAAGAAGAGAGTGACCGGGCAGCTGGTAGAGTGGAGAATTAGCCGTATCATGTTTTAGGGAGGGAAGGGCGAGAGAGCAAGGCAAGTTGAGAGAGTAAGACTGAATGATAGTGGAGGATGGACTGTATACACGGTGAACTGGACTGTATACACGGTGAACTCCTAGTTCGTAACCAAGCCCCGCCCCCTTTTCCATTCCTCATGGATTTTGTACAAATATGTTTAGGCTGATTAGGTTGCTTAGGCTTAGGCTTAGGTTTCTTAGGTTTAGGCTGAATGCAAAATTGCTTTGGTGCAGTATTAACCTTAGCCTTAAACCCCCCTCTATAATAGAAGGGGGCGGGGCTTGGTTACAAACTAGGAAAGTTCCAACGATCTGAAGTAGGATTGAAAGATCGAATCAGAAGGATACCAATACGATATTGTTTCCTCAGAGACTAGCGTTAATATCGTGCGAAACAAATTATGAGAATCACACTATCCCTTGTGGCTATTCTCACGAAGCCAATAAATAGACCTCCTCAATCCTTCCTCACTCGCAATTCCCTCCAGGTGTTAAACAAACGATAGCAGCTTATAATTACGAGTCAATAGATAAAACAGTCTTCCGGAGTGAATAATAGTCGATCGCCTTCCTCCTTCCATCTCCCATTCCCTCTCTTTCTCTTCCACTCTCTTATCTACTCCACTGCATCTGTTACACAGTGATAAGCCCAGCCACGTCTCGCGCTGTTTCTCCTGCTTTTCACGCTTAGTACTTGTTCAAAATCGCAAGTTTCTTAGCCAAAACGCGAGCTTCTACTCCTAAACTGACAGCTCAAATGTTAATACACGTTCCTTGTTGAATCAATTTTTGTTGCTATTCATGCGAATTGCTTGTCGGATTACTTCTCAAAACGTTCACTATTTCGCTATATTTAGTTCAAATGTAATTTCCAGCATGACCCACTGAGAATCAATCGATAATCGATCGAGAAATGCGCGTCAAGTACCACCACCTGCCCGAATCACGGGCAGTCAGGAGTTTGAGCAAGTGGGTATTCGTGAAATTAATTCTTCCTTGGATGGGTTCAATCTACTAGCCCTATGATAGTTAGTCTCATTTGAAGATTGACTGAAACTTAATGGAGAAGTGCCAATCATTGATCTATCTTTTATTAAATTCTGATTTATCTCAATCCTTCTCTAGCCCATTCGTCGATGCTGGCGGTCGATTTTTGTAAGAGTTATTGAATTTTCAAATTATTGTTTCAAATCTATCTTTCTTGGACTAACAACGGTGATGGTGCCTGTCTGATTTTGTCTGTCTCCCCGGGGTTCCAAGGCTGCTGGTTGAGTTGATCTTTGATCTCTCTCCAGACTACTCCGTCGATCGCCGCTGATCCAGATTGTGTTTGGCGTGCTCGTCGGGTACTCGCTAACTTCGGTGTTTCGGTGAGTTCAACAACGTCAAAACAATGGCAAAACAATGGCAAAACAATGCCAAAACAATGCAAAAACAAACAAAACATAGATATTGTTTCAGATGGGAGGAGTCCGTGCACGATGTGGCGGAAAAGATCCTCACTGTCGTCAAGTCGCACAGTGAGTTTGATTCGTTTAATTGGTAAATTAAATTAGTGATTGTTTGGAAGAAAAGAGTCAAATCATACTATGAATTTTGCATCATTTGCTTCGATCTTGGTTGAGTTGTGCTTCACGAACTGCATGTATTGCTATCCTTATCGCTGCAGACAATGAACTTGACTGTTATGAACAAAATTAAAATATTCTGACAAATTAGTGTTAGCCTGAGAACAAATTCGGACAATGAAAAATCTGTTGAATAGAAGAATTTCCGATCATCTCTTATTCGACTCTAACCCCTTCTTTCTCCACTATGAGTTCTAGGGTCAGAGGGTCCCTAGGCTTCTCGTGCATCCTCCGTACATATTCAGTAGACAATCATAATAAAATAAGAATAATTCTTTTCTAGACGACTCTAACCCTGTGCCCGACTTCTTCCTTCGCTGCGTGGTCATCATCGAGAGGAAAGCACAGAAACCGAAGTCGTTCACCGACGCCCTGGGCGAGGGATGGACCAAGAGGTTGGTCTTTGATCTTTGATCCTTGTCATTTACGGATTGATCTCTGATCTCTGCAGATGCAACGAGACCATCTACTACACGAACAGCAAGAACGTCGCCAAGGTGGTGAAAGGTGAGTTGTGTGCGCCAAGCCGACGTTTACTATCAGAGCACTGTCAAAAATTGCATTGCGTGCATGAGTTCGACGTTTCCCAGACAAGAACGTCGTCCTCATCGACTCCCCACTCGGCCCATTCCACTGGCAGTTCTACAAGGCGGTCGTCGACCATGCGGCCAAGGTATGATAATCGTCGAAGTAAATTGTTTTGGCGTTCATCGGTTATGTTTCATTGAGTCTGTAAAGACAGTTTCACATCTCACTACCTCAGTACCTTGAGCGCTTTCGAGTAAACAAACTTATCTAACTGAACATCTGGTGGAATGCGCCCTATGAAGAATTCCGCCCCATCCTCATCTAGCATTTACTGCCTGAAATTATAATTTGATTGATTTTGTTTGAAACTGATAATGACGAGGATCAATCACGCGAGCAAAACGCTTCTCAATGTAGTAGAGAGCCAACACGATTCATTTGGCGACATTTGTAATTTGAAGACTCAGTTAAAACTTCAGACGCCCGTCTCCTGGACCCTCGTTGGTGACGAGATGCTCTTAGTCGTGGTTGAGAACCTTCGGAAGTCTCTGGACGTCAGAGAATAACCGGGGGGTCTCGACCATGACAAGAAGCTGCTATCCTAGGGCCAAAAACTAGGAGCGCATCTCTATACTAGCATAAGTTCAGTAGAGTGTAGCTGTGAGATTGGAGGAATGCGTAATGACTTTGTCTAAGTGTCCGAATGACATTCAGACGCCGGTCTCTCGTTGGTGACGAGATGCTCTTCGTCATTGTCGAGAACCTTCGGAAGCCACTTGACACTTCCGACGGTGTTCGCTTATAACGAAGCGTTACACTATTAGAGCTAGGACCTAGGAACTGAAGGCGCATCTCAATACCGCATAGTACTGTTCAATGTTTCTCATTGAAGCGCCTATTTGATAGACTGCATGCCGAAACACTTCAGACGCCGGTCTCCTGGACTCTCGTCGGTGACGAGATGCTCTTCGTCATGGTCGAGAACCTTCGGAAGTCTCTGGCCGACATGGAACCCTCCAAGCCCATCGTCGTCGGAAGGATCATGGAGAGCAGGTATCCGGATTTGATAAGGTGTGTGTGTGTGTGTGTGGTGTGAGGCAGGAGTTAAATCACGATGCCCGATGAGAATGGAAAGATAACGGCCTGAACATCAGAAATTAATCCAGTAGTATAACACGAACGTTGTTCAATCAGAAATAGTTGTGCACGTTTGAGAATGAAAGCCGAATCATGCTATCACTAGTGTGTTTCATTGAATTTGAATGAGTTTCAACCGCCATTTTGATGTGAATTACACAAGCGCTCTAATCTCGAGCATGCAAGCTGTACTAACTGAACACTAACTACCTCCGGATTTCTCCTGTGAAAGTCCAATGATTCCAGCTCGGCGCTCGCCTCTTTCTTCCCGCTGATCAACTGGCGGAGTGTGTCGGTCGAGGCAGGTGAGGCTCCGCCCCCTTTAGCTCCGCCCCCTTAACTCCGCCCATTCCAAAATCAATATTCAGGAATCGTCTTCTCGAATGGCGCGATCGACGCGATGGTGCGAGACTGCTCCACCGGCTACTTCGATCCGCGATCGACAGGTATCGATTAATTTGCTACCGTAGAGGAGTATACGGTAGATTATCGATTCTCCTTCCAGGACGCGCCCTCTTCTCGTGTGCACAATCGATGGGCGTCCAGCTTGTGGATCCGGTCGATGAGGTACGGTACGGGACAGATTCTGTAGGAATGGTCAGGGTAGTCAGTAGCTTCTGTAGATTGAAGTACGGTAATCGTACAGCATGCTCCTTCCAGGATGGCTCGCATCTCTTCCACGATCGGAACATGAAGTCGCTGATCGGGAAGAAGTATCCGGATCGGCATGAGGGGGTGAGATCAATTATGATCCAAATACCAGCGCAGAATGAACAGTCGTTATGGAAGGTAGATAGTTCTGATATCAGTGAAACAGCGAAACAAATTTCGAATGTCTTGCTATCTATTTGATGGCCTAGTTATGCTTCAAGGATAAACTGTATCACTTTCGGAGTTACCATTCTGTGTTTCTCAATATGCTTCAAGAAAAAAAAGTTCTAGGCAAAACGAAAACGATGCTGACGATGATCTCGGCTTGACTCCCTAAAATTAATCCCTAATTTTCCCAACTCAATATTCTTTTCAGCACGGTGACCGCTCCTGCTGCAGTGAGCATGCTGCGACGTTTGGGGGAATGAGCTACAAGGTACAGTATCTGGGAGTTACTGTAAACGATCGAAAACTGACTAATTCATCGATAATTGAACCGTATTCAGGAGCAACGCGTCGCTGAGTACGCCAACTACCACGTGCGCGTGTTCGGAAACGAAGGTACAGTATTTATTACTTCAACTACGGTAGTTATCGATTCAGGAACGCATGAGTATGTACCAACAACGACGATGAAGCCAACAACAAAGGCGGCAGTACCGCCCAAAAAGGTGCGGTAGCTTGAGAGTTGAGTGAAAACACATCACATGAGCAAAAACATAGAAAACGAACACTAGCTGACAAAAATAGAGAAAACACGAAAACAAATATCGATAGATTCGAAGTATATGCGGTATTTTACGATAGATCTTCTGAGTGAGAGGAAAAATATTGTAGGTGGAGAAGAAGGAAAAGAACCGAATCCTAAAGATGATTATGTCAGGCGGAGGCAGGCAAGGTTGAAGAGAAGAAGGTGGAACCAGCTAAGAACGTGACGGTCAAAGTCTGAGTATCGATTGAATGGATTGATCTATCTGATTATCGATCGATCTACCTCCCTAAGCAGCTCATAATAGTGTAAATATCATATCATTCCGCGAACATATCAAAGCTATTGCCTGTGA
This sequence comes from Pristionchus japonicus, assembly GCA_900490845.1. Classification (NCBI taxonomy): domain Eukaryota; kingdom Metazoa; phylum Nematoda; class Chromadorea; order Rhabditida; family Neodiplogasteridae; genus Pristionchus; species Pristionchus japonicus. The sequence goes on along the minus strand of LS504615.1, from coordinate 145,047 downwards.
TTGTTGTATTGGTAGAATTTATAGGCGTCTGAACGGTTCACAACGGCTTTACTGTTTTTTGCTTGAGTAAAACACCGCATTTATTGTTTTATCGCATTTACGTATGTTTGTCATTGTTGCGGGTAAAGTTAAGAAAGGTCTCTTATGGAGACCAAAGATAAAACAAGGTTTTTTGCTTGATTGCAATTAGATACTGAATCACGTGAGCAAAAAGAAGAGAATACTAGCAGAAGCTGGCGCTCAATGAACATGAGAACAGGATGAAATGGATAAAAGAAGAAGAGTAAATGAACAGCAGAACAGAAAATAAGCAAGCCTGTGAACCGATATTGCAGAATAATCGGTAAACAACAAGAAACTGTTGACAAAACGTAGTTTGAATTCCACAGTCAGTTCGTGATAGTTCCCTCGCGCTGCCACTTACGGTAGTCCATGGTGTGTGCGCACCCTCTTTTTGAGCGCACTACTTTATTCATATTTTATTAGTTTAATTAGTTGTAGTTTAATTGCCCAAGTTTCAGTGATGACGTCAGTCAAAGAGAAGCTCAAGGAGGACATCGAGCGATTGGAAGAGGCAGTGACGGCTCTGTGCGAGGCCAACGGAACTCCTTATGAGAGCCGAAAGGAGAAGCAGAACAGGGAAAGCAACAAACCGAGGAAGGGAAGTGCCTTCGACCCACTCGACAACCCCGGTTCGAGCAGTGGAGCGCCCGTCAGCAAGGAGGAGATCATGAGAAGATACATCGATGAACTATCGGCGGATCTCGAAGAGGACCAGGTGGGTCGGGGATTTAGCCGATGGTCTAGAGGAATCTAAGGGTGATGGGATGATAAACTCGTTTTCTGGACATGTTTAGGGTATGTTTCAGAACTATTAAAAACAATTTAGTATGAGGTTCAAAAACGTGAGTTTCTAAACGCTCAATTATCGGATCTTTATTCCATGGGTCAGTGTTGTGAATAGTGAGAGAGGAGAACACCAGCGAGAGACAGTGCCCAGGCCAATGAAGCACCTAACCGTGCCCACTCCAGGCCGACGTCGCTGCCGTGACGACCAAGATGGACAAGATCGGCGAGATGTACAGCGAGTTCATGGTGGAGGAGATGCGCTACCTGCTCAAGGAGACGTCGGGCACGGAGGTCGAGACGAGGGACAACGTCACCAGGTATGTAACGCTACCCCGGACATCGGGTGCCCGTAAAGGCAGTAGGTCGGATGAGAACAGTGAGAACATTCGGATGATAACCTACTGGATGAGCATCATTTGCATATTCCGTCTATTGCATAACAGTTGTTCTCACGCCCTCATTAGGTGCCCTCATCCAGTAGGTTATCATCCGAATGTTCTCATCCGACCTAATGCCGTGTTCACATTAACTCTGGCTCTCATACCGTGCCAGCTAGCTCCGTATTACGTATTACTCTATCACCAGGGAATCAGTGATCGCATCGATGGAGGCTGCACTGGCGGTCGAATTCCCTCTCGCTGACTGGCTCAAGAAACCCGCGCAGCCCAAGGGCGTCTCGCGGGCCGCCTGGCTGGAGCATCTCAAGGTGGGTGTGTTCCATTGCATCTCAAGGTGAGTAGAGCATCTCAAGGTGAGTGGGACATCTCAAGGTGAGTGAGAAACCCGCGCAGCCCAAGGGCGTGTCGCGCGCGGCCTGGCTCGAGCATCTCAAGGTGGGTGGGGTTGGGCTTCTAGAGCTACACTATTGACAAGTTGAGGTATTTACATCTGCCAGTGCGCCTTACGCCTTAAAACGCGTTCTCTGTAAGATCGCAGGGTTTCAGCCATGGCAGTGCACAACTCTTCAAAATAGCCTTCAGGTACTCATACTTTGCATATGAGACCCCCCTAGGGGTGGTTTAGACTTTTAATTTAAAAATTGTTAGATATGTAGACGGACGTGCAAGGAAAATGGCCATACATTGTTTCCTCATCAGATGAAAGAACCTCAATTTGATAGCCACAGTCAAAGGTCGCTGATCACTCAGGACCGACTGAACGCTGAACTGACTTGGGAGTGGCACAGCCCGCCCTTGTGTGGAAAAAGCCTAACACCTTACCTATATAGATGGCGAAGAAGTTCGCGGACTGCTTCGCGCATATGCTCACTGTCGAAAGGACGGGCGACGCTCTGGACGTCGCGATGGCGCATGTGGCCGTGAACGGCGTCGATGACTGGGAGGACAAGTACAAGCGGGGAGGGGACCCGCTGGCCAGGTAAGGATCGATAACTCCGACTCGATTTGATTACTGTCTCTCTCACTTTCGTGCTCTATCTTTTACCTCAAACCGTAGATGGCAAAAAGTCGGAGATGATTGTGCGCCTTTTTCTCATTCACGACTAATCGGAGAGATGTCGGAAATTCCGATTTCGAACCTACAACTTCTCAGGATTGAGCACGTCTCGAAGCTGGTCGCGTACGAGGTCTGGAGACGACTGGAGGCGCACGAGTACTTCTTCTGCACCTTCTGCACGTCCGTCGAGTTCAGCGTCGCGCAGCACCTGGCGCACTTCGCGAGCGGCGTGCACTGCAAGTACGCAAGGAAGGTGAGAGCAATTCGAGCCTTAGAGTCTAGATTAAAGGAATTGAAGACTTCTTTCATAATTGCCAAAGATGACATATTCTAGCTACTATCAACATCTTCGTAGCGGAAATATAATTTTAAAACTTTCACTTAGGTATCGATAGCTTAGAACAATTCAATAGGAGTCCATAAATATAGAATCCATGATATGGAAACATAGTTTCGTATCAGAATAAGTTCTCAGAAGCTCCCTCAAGCGGCAGTACTTCAGGCAATCGACGACGACGGTGCGAACACGCAGTTGTTCGCCTTCGCCGCCAAGCATCTGCTCAATCTCTCCTCCATCAGCGATGAATTGCACGTATTCTACTCGACACAGTACTCGTCGCCGTATGTGGAGTGAGTTGTTGCATTGTGCTTCAGTTGATCTAACATTGTCTTACTCTATTCAAATCATGTTCACTCGATTTGATATTCTTCACTGAAAATGCTCCAGGGGTGATGGGACGGTTAGGAACTCGCTTTTAGGAACAAACAACTTGTTACTCGCCGAGTTTGGGATGTTCCGTCACATTTGAAAAAAAAAGTGCAATTACCGCTCCATAACCAAGTCATTTCCAATCATCTAACATAAACAACTCCGAATATTGTTCAGGAGTGGCGCGCGCGTGCCCAATCCGGACAAGCGGACCATCCCGACTGAGAACTTCTTGAGCAAAATCGAGCAGAAGTACGCCAAGAAGATCAACGGAGACGTTGATATGACGAGGATCAGTGAACCCGCCTATCTCTCTTCCGTCCTACCCGAGATCGTCGCACGACACAAGTCCGATGTCGGTCGCGAGCTGTTCAGGGTGATCAACGACTACTTGGGCAAGGGCAAGGTTTGTAGATTCTGATAAAATCAGAAAATTCTATGAAAAGCTTATTTCTGTGGATTCAAGCGTGAGTTATATCTCGTTAAGCCTTGGGTAGTGTTAATGCATATTTAGCACAGGCTTCCTGTGAAAACGCTCAGGAGAATGAAACTAGTTTGACTGGCGACAGTGAGGGCGAGGATGGCGTTGTCCCACGTTGATTTTCGAAATTCATAATCAAAATCTAATTGCAGAAGTTGTTCTGTCCTCGCTGTCGCGTGATGGTGAGCAATAGGACGCTGTACTATCGGCATCTCGTCAACCCGTACCATCTCAACGCTGACTATTTGGAGGTAAGCAGCAAAAGTTTCACTGCCTCTCATTTCACAATGCTCGCTCGTCGATCATACAGAGCGAGAGAGCACAAGAAAGTGAGAGACCGTAGGATTACAGTAAGAGTAGAGCAGAGCTAATCAATATTCCTCCCAGGACGGCCGCCAACTCAACCTGCTCACCATGTCCGTCAACATTCACACGCGAGAAGTGATGCTTTGAGCTGATATAAGCACTGATCTCTCGACTTGCCCATGATCTTTCAAGCACTCACCGTTTTGCTCTCCCTTCTGCAAAAAGATTCGTTCAGTTCTTCAATTAAAATTCTTGAGAGTAGATCTCATAGTTTCTCACAATGTCTCCGAATCTCCGGGTTCCCATGTTTCCCATTATAGATCCTCGAAAGGACTCGTTCACCAGTACAGATTTTTCCCACATACGGCAATCCATTTTTTTATATTTGTTGCGACTGAGATGAAAGATGAAAGAAGTCGAATGTTACAATGCAAATTTCAAGGACAAAAAACCAAAAATCTCAATTCAAATATCTTCTTTGATAAAGGAACGGCGGTATTCGCTTGATCGTGACTCTTCGATACGGGAAACTGGATCCGCGAGACCGATTAAGCTCCGCACCTCAATCAATCGATCATTTACCGATTCGGCAATATTAGAAATGAGCAAGCTGCTAGCGGAACATAATATTACGATGTCACAAGAGGGTTCAAATATGTAGACAGTCCAAGTATGTACGATATGTTTCTAACCTCCAGTGTAAAAGGGTTCTTCTTCGATCAGAATACAAGTGCAATTCCTTCCATCTCCTTTTCTCAAGCGGCTGTCGCGTTCTGAAAAATAACCAGTTCGTGATACTCTAAATGCTGGTTATCGATTCCGACTTACCGTTGTGCTCCCAATAATAACCAGCCTCTGAGTTCCGGCGCACAATCCGCCTGAGATTCACAATGATGGGCTCCTGAAAATATTTTTTTATGCTGAAAATGGTAAGATGTGGCCTACCGCGGTGAGCAGCTCTACTGTCTTATCCCTATCGGTAGAATTGAAGCAGATCTGCAAATTACTTCTTCACAATCACAAATTTATGAAATCTGGCGCATCTTCTAAACATGTCGAACATTCAATTTTGCACCTCAAACACGTCGAGGATGCACTGCGCCGAAATGTTTCCGAAACCGATTTGACAAATTTTGGTCTTTCCAACCAGACTGCGGAAAGATTCATCGTCCAGAGGATACTCAAGGTCCTGAATATGATAATTACATGCCTAGAGAACTTCGCATCGGATTCACTTGAGTCGATCAGCCGATGAACGTAACTATCTCACCCCACTGTCCTGCTCTTCCCTTCTCACGAGCCAGTCAAGCTTGATCGTTCTTGCTCCCTCCATTTGCTTGATCGCCTCTTTGAAGGAAGCGAAGGAGTTGTCGCACTGCCTCCACTCAATATCCACATCGATATCGGTTTTCTGTTGACGCTTCAGAAGATTTGCAATGAACCTGAGCACAGCGTGCTGTCGAGGATCAAAAGTCCAATTTACATGGCGGCGGCCTTTTCTTTTCTCGATTATTTCATCTCAATCGAATATCAAAATCAAATGTATCTCAAGTGAAACCTATTGGAACAATCGCCTCAATTCAAGTGAAAACAACACTAAAATTATTTTAAAAATAATAAAAGCCTAAATTGAAAATCGGGCTAAGTCAATAATTTTTAAATGTGCTTAGGAACAAAGTCCATTTTTCCGTTTCTCAAAATTCCTATTCTCCGCTGAGGAGAGTCATGGAGGTATCACTCTCCTCCATGAGGAGAAGGAATTTCGAAAAACGGAAAAATGGATTGTGCTCCTAACCACATTTAAAAATTATTGACCACGCCCGATTTTTCATTTTTGACTTGGTAAATTTTGTAAAATTAAAAATGTTTTTGACAATTGTGAAGGTTTCACATCGGTTTCACGTCTAACCTATAGTTAGGAGGCGAACAACAACTCGAAACAGGATTAGGAAATTAGAATACGTCCGCCGCGAAAATCGGCCTTTTGATCCTCAATGGCACGCTGTGCTGAGGAAAGAAAATCAATCGCATCCAGGTAAGAATGGGTCCTCACAAGAAACACGATTTTAGAAGAAAAAATTAACAGGATTTTTTTCAAATAGGACTGTCGAATAAGATCGGACTGACCGAGTCACATCATCGTTTGTCACCTCGATAATTCGAACTTGCAACTTCTTGAATTGTGTAAACGCAAAGATAAATGAGAGGGCGTCTAGCGGTTTTTCTATCTGAAACATCCCTGATACCACTTTCACGAGGATCTCCCCCAGTTGGATACTATTCGAAATTTCTAATTCGATCAAGTGTTTCCACAACTCACCGTCAGCGAAAGACTTCCCACTTCCGCACGCTGAAAGACACCAGCATTGTACAAGGTTCGGACGCGCTGCTCACTCTCGCTCCTCCCAGAGTGGTACGTGGTGCCTGATTGTTATTGATTATTTGATACTGATTCAGAGATCAATCAGTATCAACCACCTTGCTCAGGCCTCGGCTCGGTAGTGATTACATACTTGCCACCAGCATTTTTGTTCTGCAAACGTTTCAAACTTTCAGGGGTTTTGAAAGACCTGAAAACTAATAAAGAATGCGATTGAACTCACCAAAAACGCGGAAACGTTTTCGAATTTTCGAACTGACCACTTCCCCACCCACTGATCAATACTGTGCAAGGTCTTGCATGTAAGAGACAATGCTAGACGATCATGAGGCTTAAGATAGGGAACGATGTAGCGAAAGATGTCGGGTGGGAGGTGTTCAAATGTGCCCTGTGAATGATTATTTTACGCTGGACGACAGGTTTGAAAGCGAATGATTGCCGAAAGAGTGCAAAATAGCGAGTAAACGTACTTCCTCTGAAGTCGACTGCTGAATAGGTTCCGGATCCAGGTCTAGCTCTGGAGCTAGGTTGCTTCGCTTTTGGTCCGCACCCGCATCCGAGTTTAATTTCCTCTTCCTCATGGGGAGAAACGAAAGAACTGATTCAATCAATCTGCCGAATGGCATATGCGAGAATAGTAGTGAAATAGAGAAATATAAAGATGCTCCAATGTAAAAAAGCTCCAATGTCTTGTTCAAAAACGACGCCTATTCAAATATGCAGCGCACACAGAGTTAATGTTAATGGTTTTATTCAGTTACATTCATAGTTTCCGATTAATGAACAGTTAGTGATAGAGGGAGACATGAACAACGTGGAGAGGGGTGAGCGTGGTTTAGTGCCCGAAGTTCAGCGTGCAACGTTATCCAGATTCTGCGATTCGTCTCGGGAGTGTCATATTTTCCGCTTGAGCAACGAGAACTGCATCGTATTCCTCTCTGAATGATAAGATAATTTTTTTCTTCTTTTTTTTCTAAAGTTAAGTTCTGCTCCCAAAACTTTCTTTTCGAGCTTGAACCCCAAGTTCTGAAAGACACGAAAAAATTGATTGGATAGACTGGCCGACAGATATTGGCATTCAGACTCATTCCTGTCTCATTTTGCGCCAGTGAACCAGCTGTTCCAGACTATTTTTGTCAAGTCTAATTGTCACGTACCTAGTCAATCCAATTGCCGGCAGAACCCTAATCGTGTCCATTTCCTTCATCTTCCTGCCACTCGGCGTATCATCATCGCGAATTCTTCGATTGTTGAAGAGAAAGCGGAGGTGCTCAACTGGGATTCCGATTCTGGCCGCGTACGTTCTCTTGAGCTTCTCGAGTCGATAAGTCTTCCTTGTGCGAAAAAAGATCTCGCGCATGTACTGAAATAAGCCTAATTTTCAGTGATCACTGAAGATGCGGCTGAACTTGGTCGGTTGAGAACCTACTGGATGAGAACCTATTGAAGGGGGGAGAGAAGATTTACGTAATGGACGGAATATGCAAATGGCGTTCATCCATTCGGTTCTCATCCGACATAGTCCCGGTATGCGAATAGTACATACACCTAATCCTAATGATTAATAAGTTATACAATAACTTACCTTGTCCACAGCGCGAATCTTGATGTAGCCTCGTGGGTCAGCATCTCTTTCGAGTGAAACGTGTCTCATTCTGAAATGGGCGAAGTAAATGAGGATCTCAGCAGACCAGATGTTGTTCAAATTTGTGACTGAATGAAAAAAGAAATGGAGAATATTGGAGAGACGGATCAGGTGATAGAACAGCGTGCTTGTATCGGTGAATAGATCGGACACGTTCGAGACAGTGAGACACGAGATCGGATGCACGACCGTTAATGGTGGGATCCTCAGACACGTGTCGTAAACTAACGCTTCTCTGATGAAAATCTACCCTCTGGCATACCTAACGTGACCGAGGGAAACATTTAATTTGGTATTCTCAGCCTTTCATTACTTATCCAGCTTTGACAATGCATGGAATGTTCAAACTTTATACACACTGCAGATATTTGTCCTGTGAGCAGGCAAAGGACGGCTACTTTAGGGAGCGGATTGGGAACAACATAGTTGCATAAAACATTCTACCAATTTAGGCAATCATGTTCATAATCTCCGTTGTTATCTCCATTGTCTGATCGTCGACGAGGACGATATCGAAGGCTTCGGAGAAATGTGATAGCATCTCTGGTTTCTGGAATGATCAAAATATGTTTCACACTGATTGTGAAAGACAATTCGTTTCTGCTATTCGATAGCTGGAAGATGTACATAAGGCTCAAATAAAAACAATCCTAATCGCTCCTGATTTTCAACGATTTCTCTAATCGAAATTAGGAGGTGCTATGCAAATGTGAGATTTCCAGATTGCTTTACCTTCCCTATCCTCATTAGAGGCGGATTATAGACTCAATAACCTCTCAAAAGTACCTCTGTTCGAAATACTCACTGAATTCAGGTATCCAATCCTCAGTATGCTTCCCTCCGCCTTGCCAAGCCCATCAGCCATGTTTGCATCTCCCAATGCATCGCCAATCAAGAGCACATTGCGTCTAGTGGAGATGAGAGAGCGGAGTGACTGTGTGGAGAATACGTAATTGAGCAACACATTTAATTGAACTTCTTTGAGCTGGTTGGCAGTTTGAGATACCGATTGAAACTCAAACAATGCCTTGAACTCACCTCCCCAACCATCGACCCGCTCTTGTTGAAGCAGTGAATTAGAGGAACAGAGAAGCCGCTGATTCGACCCTGCGAATTCGAATTTTCATCGCCAAAAAGAGTTAGATGATACCTCTTCATCATACACCATCATGTTGCTGATGATGTGTGCATTCGAAGGGACGCGGCTAATTTTCTGTTCCAGAACCAGTGAGATGACGTCACCTAAACATGATTGGGTGACAGAATATCTTCGGATATGTTTCAAAGAGCATACAAATTCCAGCATAACTAGAGGATATCAATTCTTCCGGTATGGCTGCTGAACATAATCGATGATTCCAAATGTTAACCTACCAATCCCTGCCGATAAGATCAATGTCGGGATCGAGTGATTCTCCACTCGTAGCATGAAATCTGCAGCACCGTCCCTGGAATGAAATCAGTAATCGATCGATCTACCGCATCTACCGTAGATGAATGTTCGTCTCCTTCACGAGATCAGCCAGTTCGGATCGACTGATGCCCTGCTCGGCTATGACGTCGTTGGATTCTCGCCACCTGATAGTAACCTAGTGCATCGGAAGGTTTAGTACACTCTAACACAGTTCTTTTCAAAAATCATACTATGGTTAGGCTTCAGCTGAACAATAAACAGCACAAACGCTTATCCTTGTCAAGTGATAGGAGCGAAGCATGTATGTCAGAAGAGAATTGACACACCACGCTTCCATCTTCTCAATCCTCTCCTCGCCCTCAGTAAGATGCTCGAACGGAGCATACTTCTGCTCGAGTTGGGCGAACTGAATAATTAATTGATGATAACCTACCAAGTGACTTGGTGTACGAGGAAGTTTTTGATTTGAGCAAAGCGACTGAAGGTTGATACTGAAGCTCGCTAAATTTGCAGGTATTCCAATCTATCCTGAAACGTATTTCTCGAAGTCGATACTAACCTTCTCCACTATCTCCGGGAATCTCTCTGCATTCCCGAACACTTCGTGAACCACAGCACACCTTCGTCCCTCTGCATCATGAGATCGAGTGAGGGTGTGGTCGAAGTCGGTGATTACCTGAATTTTGAAACTTGTTTGTTGCCGGTCCAAAAGACTTGAAAGACTAAGGAAGACTTACTGTGAGCTGGCTTACTCCGCCCTCAATCAATCGATTGATCTTCGCTACCGTAGCCTCAGGATCCCGAACGTGTACCTGACAGTCGATGGCTACGGTAAGTCTAGGGTACGGTAGTCTTACATTTGACCTATAGAGCAAGGGATGCAGTTGGCTTGATATGTAAGCCATCTGGTCATGTAATCTTCGGAGCTGCGAATAACTATTTGTATGAGATAACTCTGAGTGGAATTCACCTCTTCTTACGGAACCAAAATACCAAAACTCAGAAAACGCAAATCACAATTTATCGAAAGCAATCATCAACAACAATTGAATAGTTACTACAGCCCGTGGGATAACTAGCAACAACAACAACAACAATGAACAACAAATAAAATCAGTGCTCGATCACCGATGGTGTGGTCACCGTAGTCCTCACTTCCAGCGTGACGATCAGTGGTGCGGTAGTGCGAATCGCAATTTGATCATCGACCACCTCATTGGACGTGCTCACTAGCCCGCCGAACTCCATTAGCGTGTTGTCTGCAATTGGGGAAAGTCACGATCCACAAATGTGTTTCAGAGGGTGATTGAGTACGGAACAGTTCTCCAAGTTCAGTGAGAAGTCGAGTATCTCGGAGAAAACATCAAAATTCCTTCACGTGCATTGCCTGACTGGCTCTGCATGGAGCTAAAGCTTCCGTTTCGCAAATGTGCCGCTCACTAGAGATGCGAGTTCGGTATCGGTATTACGGCGTATTTATTCCCTCTCTCCGGATCCGCGAGAGGAGAGAGAGGGAGATGCAAATGCTCACCTAGGTTCCACTTCAGCCCACTCGTAGTTACTCTCGTCTCCCGCTGGCAGAAGGGCACGACGCCGCAGATTCCTGTCAAATATTGACTATGTTCTTCGGTTTTCTTTAAAATATTGATCTCTCTGTTCACATTGTTCAATCGGAAAACGTACCTGTGAGCAGGCTTCGATCGAGCGAAATGGTGTGATCGCCCTGAACAGATTTCAAAGATTAGCTTGATAAGAACTCAGTCATTCGAACTGGATCGTTCGATTTTGAAAAGTTCTTTGTTTGGAAGTAGAATGATAGTGCTTTGATATCGTAACGATGCATTTGAATGCAGAGAAACGATCAAAGATCAATCACCCACCTCTCCAACCACAAAAGTGAGATTTTCTCCATCTATCAAGTAAACCGGAGGTGGCCGATCCAATCCCGAGAAGATCCTGGGCGAGTTGAGCAGTGAGTTGATGGTGGCGAGGGAGTGGTCGAATCGGCCTGCGAGGGAGAGATCAAAGATCAGAGATTAGAGATCTCAAATGCTCTAAACAGTTCAATCCAAGGTTCGTTTCAAGTGTGTTTCGCACGGTAAGTAAGAATCGTTTTGATTCAAATGCTTCGATTGATGAGTCTTTTCGCATCTTAGAAACAAAAAATAAACTTGAAAAAAGGAGTCGTCCGCTCACCCGACAGTCCTCCCAGAATCAGAACGTGCGCTGGAGCAGCAGGCAGCTGCAAGAGATGATGATCAATTACCCCCTTCTATCAGAGCAGCTCATGTCAGCAGGAAGAAAGAGCACATGACAGGAGTTTAGCACTACTTTATTGACAGATCAAAGATCAGATCTTTTCACTTTCCTCCTCTCTAGCATGTGCATTGAATGCGCTGTGTTTAGGGGCTTCACGCTCCGCCCACTTTGTGTGGACATGAAGCCTGACTATTCAGAGGGCAGGAGAAAACACAACGCTCTAACTGTATTGAAGCTCAAAGGTCAACGTCGCTTTGAATCGCTTCTTCCCTCACCTTCCCTATCCTCTCCGCTACCAGCTCGATGCACTTGGTCAGGTCGGTTTTGTCCTGCAGAGATCAAAGATCATTGATTCCAAAGATCCAAAAATCAAAGATCAACCTGGTCAGGCGTCGATACGATCTCGCACTCTTCCAGTTTCCCGAAGAACTCCCTCGCATCCGCCGAGATCGAGTCCATATCGCCGCTGATGAGGGAGGGCGTGAGGAGTGTGGAGGACCTTGAGATGAATGGGAGATCAATGAGATCCAACTTATGCGTTGTAAAAGGAGCCTGGTGACAGCTCTTTGCTCCGCACTGTCGCCATGCTCCCTTTACAGCGTCCACGAACTGCACTAAAAGTCGCTACACAACTGTATCCATCGTTTTTGGGTGATGAAAAGCGAAATTCTATGCGGAATCCATCGCAGCAGAACTAGTGATGATTTGGAGCGTGAACCGTGTTCATCAATTGAAGAGCTCCATGCTCCCATCCAGGAACGAGTCGGAAAGATCAAAGATCAAAGATCAACTCACCTAACTCGATCCAAGATGAGATTGGCGCCGCCGTCTGTGCATGCTCTGGAAAAATCTCATTTGAGTTTCAAATCTGGCAATCCATTGTGTTTCAATGGTGAATGAAGTGCGAAACACTTCTCAGAGTTTCAATCCAGCTCCAGATCCTGGTTCGAAAACTACTAAATAACTCCAATTCAGAAAATTTAGTGAATGAACGATTGCGCAACTTTTTAGAGAGAAATCAAAGTCATAGTATATCTGTCTCACAAGAGAGAGAGAAAGAGGGTGACCTCATCAACAGTAAAAGCAATCTGAAGTTCAATGCTCACCTCAACTTCGCCGCGTTCCACAGTGGTCGCCACGCTGCTCGCTCTGATTCCGGTCGACCATTCAACCAGATGCAACAACCAGGAGTGGGAGGGAGTGGGGCTAGCAAGAGAACATTCAACGTTTGCTCAGTATCAATAGCCTATCATTCCATCTCTATTTGACCAATCATCAGCACGAATGGTTGTTTGTTGAACATAAGAACAAGAACAACTATCTAAGACAGAATTGATCTTGATCTCTGCGGTAGGTCACTCACCCAGACATTCCGTTGGCCGTAGTACACTTGCCATAGCGCGAAAACAGAAGAGACGAGTGGACGAAAACGTAGTCTGCCGAGGGTGGAAATCGAATGATAAACCAGAGAGAGAGACGAATATTGATCATTGATAAGCGGGATTTGCCAGATTATGATCGCACTCTCTCAAGTCGGCCTGCTCTCTCGCTCTGCATAGCCCGATAGTGCTTGTGGAACAGAGGGGGTGTGAACACTGCTCGTTTTTACAGGAAAGGGAGAAGGAAGAATACGAAAGGCTAGCAGACGAACAAATATGTACTGCTAGAATGTTAAAGATGACGAAGAGAAATTGGAGCATGATTCATGCAGTTTCGGATGATCTGTAAGCTCTTTAGCCGAAGAGTAGAAAAAGAAAAGGAGCCGGAGCAAAGAATATCTGATGTTTACCCCAGGCTGCTCTCGTTCCCTCATTTCAAACGCACTCAAAACAACGCCATCAACCGTCAACTGACTTTATTTCACCTCAGCGGAGTATCATACATACGAAAAACGATTTCCCAGGATAAACTATGTGTGTACAGTACAGAATACTTATTATCATAGCTCTTCTACTTTCTCTGAAGATAATCTGCATTTTACACAATCTGAGAGCTGTTAAAACTCGAGAACGAACAAAAAAAAGTTGGAATTGCGACAGTAAATGACAATTCGAGTAGAAAACAAGGGAAAAGTGAGGAATCAAAACAGTAAAAGGGGAACGCTAAGCCACAAACTGATTCTAGCAGCATAAATTACTTGCACGCACATGCATTACTCGTCGGCTCGATCGATATTATCACAGACTACAGTATCCTCCAATTCGTTCTTCTCTACGGTCCCTCGTGCGTGTGCTGGTGGGGCGGCTGGTGGGGTCTCGTCTGGAATGAGGGTACTGTAATTGCCAAATTATCGATGGAAGGATCCAATCAAGTCAAGTTGAAGTTCGTATACGTTACTTGCTGACCAACAATCACATCCATTCACCAAACCAACCTCAAAACCATGAAACAACGCCATCACAACCACCACATCTCTATCCTAAAGTAGCCCTAGTGATTTACCCTGCTACGTTATTGAGTTCCCATATCTACCGTAACACTACCGTACCTCTCCCACATAGCTGAAGCCGAAGTCTATAATACCTATCAATCAATACCCTTACATCTACCATAACTCTTCCGACGCTACCGTAACCCCACCGTACCTCTCCCACATAGCTGAAGGCCGAGTTGGGCGAGGTGGCGAGCACGTTCGCTCCGTGCGGCGGGGACGTGGACAGGACGGAGGCGGCGGAGGAGGAGGCTGGAAGGGACTTATCATTAGGGTGTAAAACACCGATCCACCTGCAACATTCTAAACCGCCTCTTATAATGTCTGCATTCATCAACCTTCGCTCACATAGTATTGTCCTCTAAAGCGTTGCCATCATTTCACTCCATCTACCAACCTTGGCTCTCATACTAGGCCAGCTACAGCGTTGCTATCATTCAACTCCATCTACCAACCTTGGCTCTCATACTAGGCCAGCTACAGCGTTGCTATCATTCAACTCCATCAACCAACCTTGGCTCGCGTGGTGCGTCGGCGACTGGTGCTGCTGCACCGGCTGCAGCTGCTCATGGGACGACGAAGCGGAGGTGGTCGAGTAGATCGGCAGCGGGTTGGTCACCGAGTGCACCTGGCGGGATAAGGATTTTTTTCTGAAGATCTCGTTCAATAAACTATTGAAGAATGCCATTGATTTGTTTAAGAGCGACATTCTGACTCAGTGAAATTTTGCTTGGCACTAGGGGAAAATCGAATTCCTCCAAAATATGTCGGCTGGTAGTACTCCTCGAGTGGTGCTCAGCACTAGCTGATTTAGTGTTTTGGTTCGCTCCCCGACGAATGGTGATGTATGTTTCAGTGAAACATAACCCAGCCGACTTTGTCATCTCGTAACCAATCAAAACGAGTGATAGCGCAAATAAAGCGCAATATTCCTGTGATCATGCATGCCAAGTTTCATCCTGATCGATTTCTTAGAAACGGAAAAATCGTTATTTTCAAAATAAAATGGAAAATATCTCAAAAAATCGTCTGCTTTGGTACACTTTTTTATTTGCTCAAACTAAAGAGCAACCATTCCTCTCGCTACTGTGTCAATATAAAAGAAATTAAAAAATAAAGTTTGGAGAAATCCCCGAGAACGTCCCGCCAAGTTGAAATAAAATCAGTTCTTGATAAGCCAAACTACCGTACCTTCAACGGCGGCATGTGGAGAAATCAGGTTTAACCTTTGAGCGCCGGGTCAACTTTTCAAAGTCTGTCGAGGGTGGACCTACAGTAACTTGTCATGTTACAGTAACCCATGTTACCGTAGTCCGGCAATCGCAAACTAACTTTTTTCTTAAATGATGAGTTTAAAAAGTCTCCCATGGTCAAATGTGTCGACCGTAATCCAGCATGCTACAGTAACCCAAGTTACCGTAATCCGATTATCGCGAACTGACTTTTTATCGAAATTAGTTTTAAATAGTTTTGTCATAAAACTCAGTTTGCGATAACCGGATTACGGTAACTTTGATTACTGTAGCATGCTGGATTACGGTCGACACATTTGACCATGGAAGACAACTGGAAGACATTATTTTAGAAAAAAGTTAGTTTGCGATAACCGGACTACGGTAACATGGGTTACTGTAACATGACAAGTTACTGTAGGTCCACCCTCGACAGACTTTGAAAAGTTGACCCGGCGCTCAAAGGTTAAACCTGATTTCTCCACATGCCGCCGTTGAAGGTACGGTAGTTTGGCTTATCAAGAACTGATTTTATTTCAACTTGGCGGGACGTTCTCGGGGATTTCTCCAAACTTTATTTTTTAATTTCTTTTATATTGACACAGTAGCGAGAGGAATGGTTGCTCTTTAGTTTGAGCAAATAAAAAAGTGTACCAAAGCAGACGATTTTTTGAGATATTTTCCATTTTATTTTGAAAATAACGATTTTTCCGTTTCTAAGAAATCGATCAGGATGAAACTTGGCATGCATGATCACAGGAATATTGCGCTTTATTTGCGCTATCACTCGTTTTGATTGGTTACGAGATGACAAAGTCGGCTGGGTTATGTTTCACTGAAACATACATCACCATTCGTCGGGGAGCGAACCAAAACACTAAATCAGCTAGTGCTGAGCACCACTCGAGGAGTACTACCAGCCGACATATTTTGGAGGAATTCGATTTTCCCCTAGTGCCAAGCAAAATTTCACTGAGTCAGAATGTCGCTCTTAAACAAATCAATGGCATTCTTCAATAGTTTATTGAACGAGATCTTCAGAAAAAAATCCTTATCCCGCCAGGTGCACTCGGTGACCAACCCGCTGCCGATCTACTCGACCACCTCCGCTTCGTCGTCCCATGAGCAGCTGCAGCCGGTGCAGCAGCACCAGTCGCCGACGCACCACGCGAGCCAAGGTTGGTTGATGGAGTTGAATGATAGCAACGCTGTAGCTGGCCTAGTATGAGAGCCAAGGTTGGTAGATGGAGTTGAATGATAGCAACGCTGTAGCTGGCCTAGTATGAGAGCCAAGGTTGGTAGATGGAGTGAAATGATGGCAACGCTTTAGAGGACAATACTATGTGAGCGAAGGTTGATGAATGCAGACATTATAAGAGGCGGTTTAGAATGTTGCAGGTGGATCGGTGTTTTACACCCTAATGATAAGTCCCTTCCAGCCTCCTCCTCCGCCGCCTCCGTCCTGTCCACGTCCCCGCCGCACGGAGCGAACGTGCTCGCCACCTCGCCCAACTCGGCCTTCAGCTATGTGGGAGAGGTACGGTGGGGTTACGGTAGCGTCGGAAGAGTTATGGTAGATGTAAGGGTATTGATTGATAGGTATTATAGACTTCGGCTTCAGCTATGTGGGAGAGGTACGGTAGTGTTACGGTAGATATGGGAACTCAATAACGTAGCAGGGTAAATCACTAGGGCTACTTTAGGATAGAGATGTGGTGGTTGTGATGGCGTTGTTTCATGGTTTTGAGGTTGGTTTGGTGAATGGATGTGATTGTTGGTCAGCAAGTAACGTATACGAACTTCAACTTGACTTGATTGGATCCTTCCATCGATAATTTGGCAATTACAGTACCCTCATTCCAGACGAGACCCCACCAGCCGCCCCACCAGCACACGCACGAGGGACCGTAGAGAAGAACGAATTGGAGGATACTGTAGTCTGTGATAATATCGATCGAGCCGACGAGTAATGCATGTGCGTGCAAGTAATTTATGCTGCTAGAATCAGTTTGTGGCTTAGCGTTCCCCTTTTACTGTTTTGATTCCTCACTTTTCCCTTGTTTTCTACTCGAATTGTCATTTACTGTCGCAATTCCAACTTTTTTTTGTTCGTTCTCGAGTTTTAACAGCTCTCAGATTGTGTAAAATGCAGATTATCTTCAGAGAAAGTAGAAGAGCTATGATAATAAGTATTCTGTACTGTACACACATAGTTTATCCTGGGAAATCGTTTTTCGTATGTATGATACTCCGCTGAGGTGAAATAAAGTCAGTTGACGGTTGATGGCGTTGTTTTGAGTGCGTTTGAAATGAGGGAACGAGAGCAGCCTGGGGTAAACATCAGATATTCTTTGCTCCGGCTCCTTTTCTTTTTCTACTCTTCGGCTAAAGAGCTTACAGATCATCCGAAACTGCATGAATCATGCTCCAATTTCTCTTCGTCATCTTTAACATTCTAGCAGTACATATTTGTTCGTCTGCTAGCCTTTCGTATTCTTCCTTCTCCCTTTCCTGTAAAAACGAGCAGTGTTCACACCCCCTCTGTTCCACAAGCACTATCGGGCTATGCAGAGCGAGAGAGCAGGCCGACTTGAGAGAGTGCGATCATAATCTGGCAAATCCCGCTTATCAATGATCAATATTCGTCTCTCTCTCTGGTTTATCATTCGATTTCCACCCTCGGCAGACTACGTTTTCGTCCACTCGTCTCTTCTGTTTTCGCGCTATGGCAAGTGTACTACGGCCAACGGAATGTCTGGGTGAGTGACCTACCGCAGAGATCAAGATCAATTCTGTCTTAGATAGTTGTTCTTGTTCTTATGTTCAACAAACAACCATTCGTGCTGATGATTGGTCAAATAGAGATGGAATGATAGGCTATTGATACTGAGCAAACGTTGAATGTTCTCTTGCTAGCCCCACTCCCTCCCACTCCTGGTTGTTGCATCTGGTTGAATGGTCGACCGGAATCAGAGCGAGCAGCGTGGCGACCACTGTGGAACGCGGCGAAGTTGAGGTGAGCATTGAACTTCAGATTGCTTTTACTGTTGATGAGGTCACCCTCTTTCTCTCTCTCTTGTGAGACAGATATACTATGACTTTGATTTCTCTCTAAAAAGTTGCGCAATCGTTCATTCACTAAATTTTCTGAATTGGAGTTATTTAGTAGTTTTCGAACCAGGATCTGGAGCTGGATTGAAACTCTGAGAAGTGTTTCGCACTTCATTCACCATTGAAACACAATGGATTGCCAGATTTGAAACTCAAATGAGATTTTTCCAGAGCATGCACAGACGGCGGCGCCAATCTCATCTTGGATCGAGTTAGGTGAGTTGATCTTTGATCTTTGATCTTTCCGACTCGTTCCTGGATGGGAGCATGGAGCTCTTCAATTGATGAACACGGTTCACGCTCCAAATCATCACTAGTTCTGCTGCGATGGATTCCGCATAGAATTTCGCTTTTCATCACCCAAAAACGATGGATACAGTTGTGTAGCGACTTTTAGTGCAGTTCGTGGACGCTGTAAAGGGAGCATGGCGACAGTGCGGAGCAAAGAGCTGTCACCAGGCTCCTTTTACAACGCATAAGTTGGATCTCATTGATCTCCCATTCATCTCAAGGTCCTCCACACTCCTCACGCCCTCCCTCATCAGCGGCG
Source organism: Pristionchus japonicus (assembly GCA_900490845.1). Lineage (NCBI taxonomy): Eukaryota > Metazoa > Nematoda > Chromadorea > Rhabditida > Neodiplogasteridae > Pristionchus > Pristionchus japonicus. Next base: position 126,225 of record LS504615.1, on the reverse strand, counting down.
ATATGGACTCGATCTCGGCGGATGCGAGGGAGTTCTTCGGGAAACTGGAAGAGTGCGAGATCGTATCGACGCCTGACCAGGTTGATCTTTGATTTTTGGATCTTTGGAATCAATGATCTTTGATCTCTGCAGGACAAAACCGACCTGACCAAGTGCATCGAGCTGGTAGCGGAGAGGATAGGGAAGGTGAGGGAAGAAGCGATTCAAAGCGACGTTGACCTTTGAGCTTCAATACAGTTAGAGCGTTGTGTTTTCTCCTGCCCTCTGAATAGTCAGGCTTCATGTCCACACAAAGTGGGCGGAGCGTGAAGCCCCTAAACACAGCGCATTCAATGCACATGCTAGAGAGGAGGAAAGTGAAAAGATCTGATCTTTGATCTGTCAATAAAGTAGTGCTAAACTCCTGTCATGTGCTCTTTCTTCCTGCTGACATGAGCTGCTCTGATAGAAGGGGGTAATTGATCATCATCTCTTGCAGCTGCCTGCTGCTCCAGCGCACGTTCTGATTCTGGGAGGACTGTCGGGTGAGCGGACGACTCCTTTTTTCAAGTTTATTTTTTGTTTCTAAGATGCGAAAAGACTCATCAATCGAAGCATTTGAATCAAAACGATTCTTACTTACCGTGCGAAACACACTTGAAACGAACCTTGGATTGAACTGTTTAGAGCATTTGAGATCTCTAATCTCTGATCTTTGATCTCTCCCTCGCAGGCCGATTCGACCACTCCCTCGCCACCATCAACTCACTGCTCAACTCGCCCAGGATCTTCTCGGGATTGGATCGGCCACCTCCGGTTTACTTGATAGATGGAGAAAATCTCACTTTTGTGGTTGGAGAGGTGGGTGATTGATCTTTGATCGTTTCTCTGCATTCAAATGCATCGTTACGATATCAAAGCACTATCATTCTACTTCCAAACAAAGAACTTTTCAAAATCGAACGATCCAGTTCGAATGACTGAGTTCTTATCAAGCTAATCTTTGAAATCTGTTCAGGGCGATCACACCATTTCGCTCGATCGAAGCCTGCTCACAGGTACGTTTTCCGATTGAACAATGTGAACAGAGAGATCAATATTTTAAAGAAAACCGAAGAACATAGTCAATATTTGACAGGAATCTGCGGCGTCGTGCCCTTCTGCCAGCGGGAGACGAGAGTAACTACGAGTGGGCTGAAGTGGAACCTAGGTGAGCATTTGCATCTCCCTCTCTCTCCTCTCGCGGATCCGGAGAGAGGGAATAAATACGCCGTAATACCGATACCGAACTCGCATCTCTAGTGAGCGGCACATTTGCGAAACGGAAGCTTTAGCTCCATGCAGAGCCAGTCAGGCAATGCACGTGAAGGAATTTTGATGTTTTCTCCGAGATACTCGACTTCTCACTGAACTTGGAGAACTGTTCCGTACTCAATCACCCTCTGAAACACATTTGTGGATCGTGACTTTCCCCAATTGCAGACAACACGCTAATGGAGTTCGGCGGGCTAGTGAGCACGTCCAATGAGGTGGTCGATGATCAAATTGCGATTCGCACTACCGCACCACTGATCGTCACGCTGGAAGTGAGGACTACGGTGACCACACCATCGGTGATCGAGCACTGATTTTATTTGTTGTTCATTGTTGTTGTTGTTGTTGCTAGTTATCCCACGGGCTGTAGTAACTATTCAATTGTTGTTGATGATTGCTTTCGATAAATTGTGATTTGCGTTTTCTGAGTTTTGGTATTTTGGTTCCGTAAGAAGAGGTGAATTCCACTCAGAGTTATCTCATACAAATAGTTATTCGCAGCTCCGAAGATTACATGACCAGATGGCTTACATATCAAGCCAACTGCATCCCTTGCTCTATAGGTCAAATGTAAGACTACCGTACCCTAGACTTACCGTAGCCATCGACTGTCAGGTACACGTTCGGGATCCTGAGGCTACGGTAGCGAAGATCAATCGATTGATTGAGGGCGGAGTAAGCCAGCTCACAGTAAGTCTTCCTTAGTCTTTCAAGTCTTTTGGACCGGCAACAAACAAGTTTCAAAATTCAGGTAATCACCGACTTCGACCACACCCTCACTCGATCTCATGATGCAGAGGGACGAAGGTGTGCTGTGGTTCACGAAGTGTTCGGGAATGCAGAGAGATTCCCGGAGATAGTGGAGAAGGTTAGTATCGACTTCGAGAAATACGTTTCAGGATAGATTGGAATACCTGCAAATTTAGCGAGCTTCAGTATCAACCTTCAGTCGCTTTGCTCAAATCAAAAACTTCCTCGTACACCAAGTCACTTGGTAGGTTATCATCAATTAATTATTCAGTTCGCCCAACTCGAGCAGAAGTATGCTCCGTTCGAGCATCTTACTGAGGGCGAGGAGAGGATTGAGAAGATGGAAGCGTGGTGTGTCAATTCTCTTCTGACATACATGCTTCGCTCCTATCACTTGACAAGGATAAGCGTTTGTGCTGTTTATTGTTCAGCTGAAGCCTAACCATAGTATGATTTTTGAAAAGAACTGTGTTAGAGTGTACTAAACCTTCCGATGCACTAGGTTACTATCAGGTGGCGAGAATCCAACGACGTCATAGCCGAGCAGGGCATCAGTCGATCCGAACTGGCTGATCTCGTGAAGGAGACGAACATTCATCTACGGTAGATGCGGTAGATCGATCGATTACTGATTTCATTCCAGGGACGGTGCTGCAGATTTCATGCTACGAGTGGAGAATCACTCGATCCCGACATTGATCTTATCGGCAGGGATTGGTAGGTTAACATTTGGAATCATCGATTATGTTCAGCAGCCATACCGGAAGAATTGATATCCTCTAGTTATGCTGGAATTTGTATGCTCTTTGAAACATATCCGAAGATATTCTGTCACCCAATCATGTTTAGGTGACGTCATCTCACTGGTTCTGGAACAGAAAATTAGCCGCGTCCCTTCGAATGCACACATCATCAGCAACATGATGGTGTATGATGAAGAGGTATCATCTAACTCTTTTTGGCGATGAAAATTCGAATTCGCAGGGTCGAATCAGCGGCTTCTCTGTTCCTCTAATTCACTGCTTCAACAAGAGCGGGTCGATGGTTGGGGAGGTGAGTTCAAGGCATTGTTTGAGTTTCAATCGGTATCTCAAACTGCCAACCAGCTCAAAGAAGTTCAATTAAATGTGTTGCTCAATTACGTATTCTCCACACAGTCACTCCGCTCTCTCATCTCCACTAGACGCAATGTGCTCTTGATTGGCGATGCATTGGGAGATGCAAACATGGCTGATGGGCTTGGCAAGGCGGAGGGAAGCATACTGAGGATTGGATACCTGAATTCAGTGAGTATTTCGAACAGAGGTACTTTTGAGAGGTTATTGAGTCTATAATCCGCCTCTAATGAGGATAGGGAAGGTAAAGCAATCTGGAAATCTCACATTTGCATAGCACCTCCTAATTTCGATTAGAGAAATCGTTGAAAATCAGGAGCGATTAGGATTGTTTTTATTTGAGCCTTATGTACATCTTCCAGCTATCGAATAGCAGAAACGAATTGTCTTTCACAATCAGTGTGAAACATATTTTGATCATTCCAGAAACCAGAGATGCTATCACATTTCTCCGAAGCCTTCGATATCGTCCTCGTCGACGATCAGACAATGGAGATAACAACGGAGATTATGAACATGATTGCCTAAATTGGTAGAATGTTTTATGCAACTATGTTGTTCCCAATCCGCTCCCTAAAGTAGCCGTCCTTTGCCTGCTCACAGGACAAATATCTGCAGTGTGTATAAAGTTTGAACATTCCATGCATTGTCAAAGCTGGATAAGTAATGAAAGGCTGAGAATACCAAATTAAATGTTTCCCTCGGTCACGTTAGGTATGCCAGAGGGTAGATTTTCATCAGAGAAGCGTTAGTTTACGACACGTGTCTGAGGATCCCACCATTAACGGTCGTGCATCCGATCTCGTGTCTCACTGTCTCGAACGTGTCCGATCTATTCACCGATACAAGCACGCTGTTCTATCACCTGATCCGTCTCTCCAATATTCTCCATTTCTTTTTTCATTCAGTCACAAATTTGAACAACATCTGGTCTGCTGAGATCCTCATTTACTTCGCCCATTTCAGAATGAGACACGTTTCACTCGAAAGAGATGCTGACCCACGAGGCTACATCAAGATTCGCGCTGTGGACAAGGTAAGTTATTGTATAACTTATTAATCATTAGGATTAGGTGTATGTACTATTCGCATACCGGGACTATGTCGGATGAGAACCGAATGGATGAACGCCATTTGCATATTCCGTCCATTACGTAAATCTTCTCTCCCCCCTTCAATAGGTTCTCATCCAGTAGGTTCTCAACCGACCAAGTTCAGCCGCATCTTCAGTGATCACTGAAAATTAGGCTTATTTCAGTACATGCGCGAGATCTTTTTTCGCACAAGGAAGACTTATCGACTCGAGAAGCTCAAGAGAACGTACGCGGCCAGAATCGGAATCCCAGTTGAGCACCTCCGCTTTCTCTTCAACAATCGAAGAATTCGCGATGATGATACGCCGAGTGGCAGGAAGATGAAGGAAATGGACACGATTAGGGTTCTGCCGGCAATTGGATTGACTAGGTACGTGACAATTAGACTTGACAAAAATAGTCTGGAACAGCTGGTTCACTGGCGCAAAATGAGACAGGAATGAGTCTGAATGCCAATATCTGTCGGCCAGTCTATCCAATCAATTTTTTCGTGTCTTTCAGAACTTGGGGTTCAAGCTCGAAAAGAAAGTTTTGGGAGCAGAACTTAACTTTAGAAAAAAAAGAAGAAAAAAATTATCTTATCATTCAGAGAGGAATACGATGCAGTTCTCGTTGCTCAAGCGGAAAATATGACACTCCCGAGACGAATCGCAGAATCTGGATAACGTTGCACGCTGAACTTCGGGCACTAAACCACGCTCACCCCTCTCCACGTTGTTCATGTCTCCCTCTATCACTAACTGTTCATTAATCGGAAACTATGAATGTAACTGAATAAAACCATTAACATTAACTCTGTGTGCGCTGCATATTTGAATAGGCGTCGTTTTTGAACAAGACATTGGAGCTTTTTTACATTGGAGCATCTTTATATTTCTCTATTTCACTACTATTCTCGCATATGCCATTCGGCAGATTGATTGAATCAGTTCTTTCGTTTCTCCCCATGAGGAAGAGGAAATTAAACTCGGATGCGGGTGCGGACCAAAAGCGAAGCAACCTAGCTCCAGAGCTAGACCTGGATCCGGAACCTATTCAGCAGTCGACTTCAGAGGAAGTACGTTTACTCGCTATTTTGCACTCTTTCGGCAATCATTCGCTTTCAAACCTGTCGTCCAGCGTAAAATAATCATTCACAGGGCACATTTGAACACCTCCCACCCGACATCTTTCGCTACATCGTTCCCTATCTTAAGCCTCATGATCGTCTAGCATTGTCTCTTACATGCAAGACCTTGCACAGTATTGATCAGTGGGTGGGGAAGTGGTCAGTTCGAAAATTCGAAAACGTTTCCGCGTTTTTGGTGAGTTCAATCGCATTCTTTATTAGTTTTCAGGTCTTTCAAAACCCCTGAAAGTTTGAAACGTTTGCAGAACAAAAATGCTGGTGGCAAGTATGTAATCACTACCGAGCCGAGGCCTGAGCAAGGTGGTTGATACTGATTGATCTCTGAATCAGTATCAAATAATCAATAACAATCAGGCACCACGTACCACTCTGGGAGGAGCGAGAGTGAGCAGCGCGTCCGAACCTTGTACAATGCTGGTGTCTTTCAGCGTGCGGAAGTGGGAAGTCTTTCGCTGACGGTGAGTTGTGGAAACACTTGATCGAATTAGAAATTTCGAATAGTATCCAACTGGGGGAGATCCTCGTGAAAGTGGTATCAGGGATGTTTCAGATAGAAAAACCGCTAGACGCCCTCTCATTTATCTTTGCGTTTACACAATTCAAGAAGTTGCAAGTTCGAATTATCGAGGTGACAAACGATGATGTGACTCGGTCAGTCCGATCTTATTCGACAGTCCTATTTGAAAAAAATCCTGTTAATTTTTTCTTCTAAAATCGTGTTTCTTGTGAGGACCCATTCTTACCTGGATGCGATTGATTTTCTTTCCTCAGCACAGCGTGCCATTGAGGATCAAAAGGCCGATTTTCGCGGCGGACGTATTCTAATTTCCTAATCCTGTTTCGAGTTGTTGTTCGCCTCCTAACTATAGGTTAGACGTGAAACCGATGTGAAACCTTCACAATTGTCAAAAACATTTTTAATTTTACAAAATTTACCAAGTCAAAAATGAAAAATCGGGCGTGGTCAATAATTTTTAAATGTGGTTAGGAGCACAATCCATTTTTCCGTTTTTCGAAATTCCTTCTCCTCATGGAGGAGAGTGATACCTCCATGACTCTCCTCAGCGGAGAATAGGAATTTTGAGAAACGGAAAAATGGACTTTGTTCCTAAGCACATTTAAAAATTATTGACTTAGCCCGATTTTCAATTTAGGCTTTTATTATTTTTAAAATAATTTTAGTGTTGTTTTCACTTGAATTGAGGCGATTGTTCCAATAGGTTTCACTTGAGATACATTTGATTTTGATATTCGATTGAGATGAAATAATCGAGAAAAGAAAAGGCCGCCGCCATGTAAATTGGACTTTTGATCCTCGACAGCACGCTGTGCTCAGGTTCATTGCAAATCTTCTGAAGCGTCAACAGAAAACCGATATCGATGTGGATATTGAGTGGAGGCAGTGCGACAACTCCTTCGCTTCCTTCAAAGAGGCGATCAAGCAAATGGAGGGAGCAAGAACGATCAAGCTTGACTGGCTCGTGAGAAGGGAAGAGCAGGACAGTGGGGTGAGATAGTTACGTTCATCGGCTGATCGACTCAAGTGAATCCGATGCGAAGTTCTCTAGGCATGTAATTATCATATTCAGGACCTTGAGTATCCTCTGGACGATGAATCTTTCCGCAGTCTGGTTGGAAAGACCAAAATTTGTCAAATCGGTTTCGGAAACATTTCGGCGCAGTGCATCCTCGACGTGTTTGAGGTGCAAAATTGAATGTTCGACATGTTTAGAAGATGCGCCAGATTTCATAAATTTGTGATTGTGAAGAAGTAATTTGCAGATCTGCTTCAATTCTACCGATAGGGATAAGACAGTAGAGCTGCTCACCGCGGTAGGCCACATCTTACCATTTTCAGCATAAAAAAATATTTTCAGGAGCCCATCATTGTGAATCTCAGGCGGATTGTGCGCCGGAACTCAGAGGCTGGTTATTATTGGGAGCACAACGGTAAGTCGGAATCGATAACCAGCATTTAGAGTATCACGAACTGGTTATTTTTCAGAACGCGACAGCCGCTTGAGAAAAGGAGATGGAAGGAATTGCACTTGTATTCTGATCGAAGAAGAACCCTTTTACACTGGAGGTTAGAAACATATCGTACATACTTGGACTGTCTACATATTTGAACCCTCTTGTGACATCGTAATATTATGTTCCGCTAGCAGCTTGCTCATTTCTAATATTGCCGAATCGGTAAATGATCGATTGATTGAGGTGCGGAGCTTAATCGGTCTCGCGGATCCAGTTTCCCGTATCGAAGAGTCACGATCAAGCGAATACCGCCGTTCCTTTATCAAAGAAGATATTTGAATTGAGATTTTTGGTTTTTTGTCCTTGAAATTTGCATTGTAACATTCGACTTCTTTCATCTTTCATCTCAGTCGCAACAAATATAAAAAAATGGATTGCCGTATGTGGGAAAAATCTGTACTGGTGAACGAGTCCTTTCGAGGATCTATAATGGGAAACATGGGAACCCGGAGATTCGGAGACATTGTGAGAAACTATGAGATCTACTCTCAAGAATTTTAATTGAAGAACTGAACGAATCTTTTTGCAGAAGGGAGAGCAAAACGGTGAGTGCTTGAAAGATCATGGGCAAGTCGAGAGATCAGTGCTTATATCAGCTCAAAGCATCACTTCTCGCGTGTGAATGTTGACGGACATGGTGAGCAGGTTGAGTTGGCGGCCGTCCTGGGAGGAATATTGATTAGCTCTGCTCTACTCTTACTGTAATCCTACGGTCTCTCACTTTCTTGTGCTCTCTCGCTCTGTATGATCGACGAGCGAGCATTGTGAAATGAGAGGCAGTGAAACTTTTGCTGCTTACCTCCAAATAGTCAGCGTTGAGATGGTACGGGTTGACGAGATGCCGATAGTACAGCGTCCTATTGCTCACCATCACGCGACAGCGAGGACAGAACAACTTCTGCAATTAGATTTTGATTATGAATTTCGAAAATCAACGTGGGACAACGCCATCCTCGCCCTCACTGTCGCCAGTCAAACTAGTTTCATTCTCCTGAGCGTTTTCACAGGAAGCCTGTGCTAAATATGCATTAACACTACCCAAGGCTTAACGAGATATAACTCACGCTTGAATCCACAGAAATAAGCTTTTCATAGAATTTTCTGATTTTATCAGAATCTACAAACCTTGCCCTTGCCCAAGTAGTCGTTGATCACCCTGAACAGCTCGCGACCGACATCGGACTTGTGTCGTGCGACGATCTCGGGTAGGACGGAAGAGAGATAGGCGGGTTCACTGATCCTCGTCATATCAACGTCTCCGTTGATCTTCTTGGCGTACTTCTGCTCGATTTTGCTCAAGAAGTTCTCAGTCGGGATGGTCCGCTTGTCCGGATTGGGCACGCGCGCGCCACTCCTGAACAATATTCGGAGTTGTTTATGTTAGATGATTGGAAATGACTTGGTTATGGAGCGGTAATTGCACTTTTTTTTTCAAATGTGACGGAACATCCCAAACTCGGCGAGTAACAAGTTGTTTGTTCCTAAAAGCGAGTTCCTAACCGTCCCATCACCCCTGGAGCATTTTCAGTGAAGAATATCAAATCGAGTGAACATGATTTGAATAGAGTAAGACAATGTTAGATCAACTGAAGCACAATGCAACAACTCACTCCACATACGGCGACGAGTACTGTGTCGAGTAGAATACGTGCAATTCATCGCTGATGGAGGAGAGATTGAGCAGATGCTTGGCGGCGAAGGCGAACAACTGCGTGTTCGCACCGTCGTCGTCGATTGCCTGAAGTACTGCCGCTTGAGGGAGCTTCTGAGAACTTATTCTGATACGAAACTATGTTTCCATATCATGGATTCTATATTTATGGACTCCTATTGAATTGTTCTAAGCTATCGATACCTAAGTGAAAGTTTTAAAATTATATTTCCGCTACGAAGATGTTGATAGTAGCTAGAATATGTCATCTTTGGCAATTATGAAAGAAGTCTTCAATTCCTTTAATCTAGACTCTAAGGCTCGAATTGCTCTCACCTTCCTTGCGTACTTGCAGTGCACGCCGCTCGCGAAGTGCGCCAGGTGCTGCGCGACGCTGAACTCGACGGACGTGCAGAAGGTGCAGAAGAAGTACTCGTGCGCCTCCAGTCGTCTCCAGACCTCGTACGCGACCAGCTTCGAGACGTGCTCAATCCTGAGAAGTTGTAGGTTCGAAATCGGAATTTCCGACATCTCTCCGATTAGTCGTGAATGAGAAAAAGGCGCACAATCATCTCCGACTTTTTGCCATCTACGGTTTGAGGTAAAAGATAGAGCACGAAAGTGAGAGAGACAGTAATCAAATCGAGTCGGAGTTATCGATCCTTACCTGGCCAGCGGGTCCCCTCCCCGCTTGTACTTGTCCTCCCAGTCATCGACGCCGTTCACGGCCACATGCGCCATCGCGACGTCCAGAGCGTCGCCCGTCCTTTCGACAGTGAGCATATGCGCGAAGCAGTCCGCGAACTTCTTCGCCATCTATATAGGTAAGGTGTTAGGCTTTTTCCACACAAGGGCGGGCTGTGCCACTCCCAAGTCAGTTCAGCGTTCAGTCGGTCCTGAGTGATCAGCGACCTTTGACTGTGGCTATCAAATTGAGGTTCTTTCATCTGATGAGGAAACAATGTATGGCCATTTTCCTTGCACGTCCGTCTACATATCTAACAATTTTTAAATTAAAAGTCTAAACCACCCCTAGGGGGGTCTCATATGCAAAGTATGAGTACCTGAAGGCTATTTTGAAGAGTTGTGCACTGCCATGGCTGAAACCCTGCGATCTTACAGAGAACGCGTTTTAAGGCGTAAGGCGCACTGGCAGATGTAAATACCTCAACTTGTCAATAGTGTAGCTCTAGAAGCCCAACCCCACCCACCTTGAGATGCTCGAGCCAGGCCGCGCGCGACACGCCCTTGGGCTGCGCGGGTTTCTCACTCACCTTGAGATGTCCCACTCACCTTGAGATGCTCTACTCACCTTGAGATGCAATGGAACACACCCACCTTGAGATGCTCCAGCCAGGCGGCCCGCGAGACGCCCTTGGGCTGCGCGGGTTTCTTGAGCCAGTCAGCGAGAGGGAATTCGACCGCCAGTGCAGCCTCCATCGATGCGATCACTGATTCCCTGGTGATAGAGTAATACGTAATACGGAGCTAGCTGGCACGGTATGAGAGCCAGAGTTAATGTGAACACGGCATTAGGTCGGATGAGAACATTCGGATGATAACCTACTGGATGAGGGCACCTAATGAGGGCGTGAGAACAACTGTTATGCAATAGACGGAATATGCAAATGATGCTCATCCAGTAGGTTATCATCCGAATGTTCTCACTGTTCTCATCCGACCTACTGCCTTTACGGGCACCCGATGTCCGGGGTAGCGTTACATACCTGGTGACGTTGTCCCTCGTCTCGACCTCCGTGCCCGACGTCTCCTTGAGCAGGTAGCGCATCTCCTCCACCATGAACTCGCTGTACATCTCGCCGATCTTGTCCATCTTGGTCGTCACGGCAGCGACGTCGGCCTGGAGTGGGCACGGTTAGGTGCTTCATTGGCCTGGGCACTGTCTCTCGCTGGTGTTCTCCTCTCTCACTATTCACAACACTGACCCATGGAATAAAGATCCGATAATTGAGCGTTTAGAAACTCACGTTTTTGAACCTCATACTAAATTGTTTTTAATAGTTCTGAAACATACCCTAAACATGTCCAGAAAACGAGTTTATCATCCCATCACCCTTAGATTCCTCTAGACCATCGGCTAAATCCCCGACCCACCTGGTCCTCTTCGAGATCCGCCGATAGTTCATCGATGTATCTTCTCATGATCTCCTCCTTGCTGACGGGCGCTCCACTGCTCGAACCGGGGTTGTCGAGTGGGTCGAAGGCACTTCCCTTCCTCGGTTTGTTGCTTTCCCTGTTCTGCTTCTCCTTTCGGCTCTCATAAGGAGTTCCGTTGGCCTCGCACAGAGCCGTCACTGCCTCTTCCAATCGCTCGATGTCCTCCTTGAGCTTCTCTTTGACTGACGTCATCACTGAAACTTGGGCAATTAAACTACAACTAATTAAACTAATAAAATATGAATAAAGTAGTGCGCTCAAAAAGAGGGTGCGCACACACCATGGACTACCGTAAGTGGCAGCGCGAGGGAACTATCACGAACTGACTGTGGAATTCAAACTACGTTTTGTCAACAGTTTCTTGTTGTTTACCGATTATTCTGCAATATCGGTTCACAGGCTTGCTTATTTTCTGTTCTGCTGTTCATTTACTCTTCTTCTTTTATCCATTTCATCCTGTTCTCATGTTCATTGAGCGCCAGCTTCTGCTAGTATTCTCTTCTTTTTGCTCACGTGATTCAGTATCTAATTGCAATCAAGCAAAAAACCTTGTTTTATCTTTGGTCTCCATAAGAGACCTTTCTTAACTTTACCCGCAACAATGACAAACATACGTAAATGCGATAAAACAATAAATGCGGTGTTTTACTCAAGCAAAAAACAGTAAAGCCGTTGTGAACCGTTCAGACGCCTATAAATTCTACCAATACAACAATCACAGGCAATAGCTTTGATATGTTCGCGGAATGATATGATATTTACACTATTATGAGCTGCTTAGGGAGGTAGATCGATCGATAATCAGATAGATCAATCCATTCAATCGATACTCAGACTTTGACCGTCACGTTCTTAGCTGGTTCCACCTTCTTCTCTTCAACCTTGCCTGCCTCCGCCTGACATAATCATCTTTAGGATTCGGTTCTTTTCCTTCTTCTCCACCTACAATATTTTTCCTCTCACTCAGAAGATCTATCGTAAAATACCGCATATACTTCGAATCTATCGATATTTGTTTTCGTGTTTTCTCTATTTTTGTCAGCTAGTGTTCGTTTTCTATGTTTTTGCTCATGTGATGTGTTTTCACTCAACTCTCAAGCTACCGCACCTTTTTGGGCGGTACTGCCGCCTTTGTTGTTGGCTTCATCGTCGTTGTTGGTACATACTCATGCGTTCCTGAATCGATAACTACCGTAGTTGAAGTAATAAATACTGTACCTTCGTTTCCGAACACGCGCACGTGGTAGTTGGCGTACTCAGCGACGCGTTGCTCCTGAATACGGTTCAATTATCGATGAATTAGTCAGTTTTCGATCGTTTACAGTAACTCCCAGATACTGTACCTTGTAGCTCATTCCCCCAAACGTCGCAGCATGCTCACTGCAGCAGGAGCGGTCACCGTGCTGAAAAGAATATTGAGTTGGGAAAATTAGGGATTAATTTTAGGGAGTCAAGCCGAGATCATCGTCAGCATCGTTTTCGTTTTGCCTAGAACTTTTTTTTCTTGAAGCATATTGAGAAACACAGAATGGTAACTCCGAAAGTGATACAGTTTATCCTTGAAGCATAACTAGGCCATCAAATAGATAGCAAGACATTCGAAATTTGTTTCGCTGTTTCACTGATATCAGAACTATCTACCTTCCATAACGACTGTTCATTCTGCGCTGGTATTTGGATCATAATTGATCTCACCCCCTCATGCCGATCCGGATACTTCTTCCCGATCAGCGACTTCATGTTCCGATCGTGGAAGAGATGCGAGCCATCCTGGAAGGAGCATGCTGTACGATTACCGTACTTCAATCTACAGAAGCTACTGACTACCCTGACCATTCCTACAGAATCTGTCCCGTACCGTACCTCATCGACCGGATCCACAAGCTGGACGCCCATCGATTGTGCACACGAGAAGAGGGCGCGTCCTGGAAGGAGAATCGATAATCTACCGTATACTCCTCTACGGTAGCAAATTAATCGATACCTGTCGATCGCGGATCGAAGTAGCCGGTGGAGCAGTCTCGCACCATCGCGTCGATCGCGCCATTCGAGAAGACGATTCCTGAATATTGATTTTGGAATGGGCGGAGTTAAGGGGGCGGAGCTAAAGGGGGCGGAGCCTCACCTGCCTCGACCGACACACTCCGCCAGTTGATCAGCGGGAAGAAAGAGGCGAGCGCCGAGCTGGAATCATTGGACTTTCACAGGAGAAATCCGGAGGTAGTTAGTGTTCAGTTAGTACAGCTTGCATGCTCGAGATTAGAGCGCTTGTGTAATTCACATCAAAATGGCGGTTGAAACTCATTCAAATTCAATGAAACACACTAGTGATAGCATGATTCGGCTTTCATTCTCAAACGTGCACAACTATTTCTGATTGAACAACGTTCGTGTTATACTACTGGATTAATTTCTGATGTTCAGGCCGTTATCTTTCCATTCTCATCGGGCATCGTGATTTAACTCCTGCCTCACACCACACACACACACACACACCTTATCAAATCCGGATACCTGCTCTCCATGATCCTTCCGACGACGATGGGCTTGGAGGGTTCCATGTCGGCCAGAGACTTCCGAAGGTTCTCGACCATGACGAAGAGCATCTCGTCACCGACGAGAGTCCAGGAGACCGGCGTCTGAAGTGTTTCGGCATGCAGTCTATCAAATAGGCGCTTCAATGAGAAACATTGAACAGTACTATGCGGTATTGAGATGCGCCTTCAGTTCCTAGGTCCTAGCTCTAATAGTGTAACGCTTCGTTATAAGCGAACACCGTCGGAAGTGTCAAGTGGCTTCCGAAGGTTCTCGACAATGACGAAGAGCATCTCGTCACCAACGAGAGACCGGCGTCTGAATGTCATTCGGACACTTAGACAAAGTCATTACGCATTCCTCCAATCTCACAGCTACACTCTACTGAACTTATGCTAGTATAGAGATGCGCTCCTAGTTTTTGGCCCTAGGATAGCAGCTTCTTGTCATGGTCGAGACCCCCCGGTTATTCTCTGACGTCCAGAGACTTCCGAAGGTTCTCAACCACGACTAAGAGCATCTCGTCACCAACGAGGGTCCAGGAGACGGGCGTCTGAAGTTTTAACTGAGTCTTCAAATTACAAATGTCGCCAAATGAATCGTGTTGGCTCTCTACTACATTGAGAAGCGTTTTGCTCGCGTGATTGATCCTCGTCATTATCAGTTTCAAACAAAATCAATCAAATTATAATTTCAGGCAGTAAATGCTAGATGAGGATGGGGCGGAATTCTTCATAGGGCGCATTCCACCAGATGTTCAGTTAGATAAGTTTGTTTACTCGAAAGCGCTCAAGGTACTGAGGTAGTGAGATGTGAAACTGTCTTTACAGACTCAATGAAACATAACCGATGAACGCCAAAACAATTTACTTCGACGATTATCATACCTTGGCCGCATGGTCGACGACCGCCTTGTAGAACTGCCAGTGGAATGGGCCGAGTGGGGAGTCGATGAGGACGACGTTCTTGTCTGGGAAACGTCGAACTCATGCACGCAATGCAATTTTTGACAGTGCTCTGATAGTAAACGTCGGCTTGGCGCACACAACTCACCTTTCACCACCTTGGCGACGTTCTTGCTGTTCGTGTAGTAGATGGTCTCGTTGCATCTGCAGAGATCAGAGATCAATCCGTAAATGACAAGGATCAAAGATCAAAGACCAACCTCTTGGTCCATCCCTCGCCCAGGGCGTCGGTGAACGACTTCGGTTTCTGTGCTTTCCTCTCGATGATGACCACGCAGCGAAGGAAGAAGTCGGGCACAGGGTTAGAGTCGTCTAGAAAAGAATTATTCTTATTTTATTATGATTGTCTACTGAATATGTACGGAGGATGCACGAGAAGCCTAGGGACCCTCTGACCCTAGAACTCATAGTGGAGAAAGAAGGGGTTAGAGTCGAATAAGAGATGATCGGAAATTCTTCTATTCAACAGATTTTTCATTGTCCGAATTTGTTCTCAGGCTAACACTAATTTGTCAGAATATTTTAATTTTGTTCATAACAGTCAAGTTCATTGTCTGCAGCGATAAGGATAGCAATACATGCAGTTCGTGAAGCACAACTCAACCAAGATCGAAGCAAATGATGCAAAATTCATAGTATGATTTGACTCTTTTCTTCCAAACAATCACTAATTTAATTTACCAATTAAACGAATCAAACTCACTGTGCGACTTGACGACAGTGAGGATCTTTTCCGCCACATCGTGCACGGACTCCTCCCATCTGAAACAATATCTATGTTTTGTTTGTTTTTGCATTGTTTTGGCATTGTTTTGCCATTGTTTTGCCATTGTTTTGACGTTGTTGAACTCACCGAAACACCGAAGTTAGCGAGTACCCGACGAGCACGCCAAACACAATCTGGATCAGCGGCGATCGACGGAGTAGTCTGGAGAGAGATCAAAGATCAACTCAACCAGCAGCCTTGGAACCCCGGGGAGACAGACAAAATCAGACAGGCACCATCACCGTTGTTAGTCCAAGAAAGATAGATTTGAAACAATAATTTGAAAATTCAATAACTCTTACAAAAATCGACCGCCAGCATCGACGAATGGGCTAGAGAAGGATTGAGATAAATCAGAATTTAATAAAAGATAGATCAATGATTGGCACTTCTCCATTAAGTTTCAGTCAATCTTCAAATGAGACTAACTATCATAGGGCTAGTAGATTGAACCCATCCAAGGAAGAATTAATTTCACGAATACCCACTTGCTCAAACTCCTGACTGCCCGTGATTCGGGCAGGTGGTGGTACTTGACGCGCATTTCTCGATCGATTATCGATTGATTCTCAGTGGGTCATGCTGGAAATTACATTTGAACTAAATATAGCGAAATAGTGAACGTTTTGAGAAGTAATCCGACAAGCAATTCGCATGAATAGCAACAAAAAT
The DNA here is from genome assembly GCA_900490845.1 of Pristionchus japonicus. Classification (NCBI taxonomy): domain Eukaryota; kingdom Metazoa; phylum Nematoda; class Chromadorea; order Rhabditida; family Neodiplogasteridae; genus Pristionchus; species Pristionchus japonicus. The sequence goes on along the minus strand of LS504615.1, from coordinate 110,043 downwards.
TGATTCAACAAGGAACGTGTATTAACATTTGAGCTGTCAGTTTAGGAGTAGAAGCTCGCGTTTTGGCTAAGAAACTTGCGATTTTGAACAAGTACTAAGCGTGAAAAGCAGGAGAAACAGCGCGAGACGTGGCTGGGCTTATCACTGTGTAACAGATGCAGTGGAGTAGATAAGAGAGTGGAAGAGAAAGAGAGGGAATGGGAGATGGAAGGAGGAAGGCGATCGACTATTATTCACTCCGGAAGACTGTTTTATCTATTGACTCGTAATTATAAGCTGCTATCGTTTGTTTAACACCTGGAGGGAATTGCGAGTGAGGAAGGATTGAGGAGGTCTATTTATTGGCTTCGTGAGAATAGCCACAAGGGATAGTGTGATTCTCATAATTTGTTTCGCACGATATTAACGCTAGTCTCTGAGGAAACAATATCGTATTGGTATCCTTCTGATTCGATCTTTCAATCCTACTTCAGATCGTTGGAACTTTCCTAGTTTGTAACCAAGCCCCGCCCCCTTCTATTATAGAGGGGGGTTTAAGGCTAAGGTTAATACTGCACCAAAGCAATTTTGCATTCAGCCTAAACCTAAGAAACCTAAGCCTAAGCCTAAGCAACCTAATCAGCCTAAACATATTTGTACAAAATCCATGAGGAATGGAAAAGGGGGCGGGGCTTGGTTACGAACTAGGAGTTCACCGTGTATACAGTCCAGTTCACCGTGTATACAGTCCATCCTCCACTATCATTCAGTCTTACTCTCTCAACTTGCCTTGCTCTCTCGCCCTTCCCTCCCTAAAACATGATACGGCTAATTCTCCACTCTACCAGCTGCCCGGTCACTCTCTTCTTTTCTTCTCTCTTTCTTCGTCCTCTTCCCGGGTCAGATAACCCTTCCTCCTCACTAAAATTTCTTTGTTTCCCGAAGAAACATTCCCCTTTGCTTTGATCGCACACGTTCAGTATCCCCGACCATCGATCACCCTAACTCTCTTCCAGCTGCCTACTCTCCCCTGCGCGACCCTCACTCCTTTCTTCTAGACGGGTCAGATACGCATCGCCAACACTCTTTCTTTCACTCGCGCGTCCTAAGGTTTACATTTCTCTTGTTTTATGAGTTTGAAACGTAGGTCGATCAGTTTCTGTGACAAAAATACATTTCGCGAAAATCAATCGATATTTATCTAGAATCGGCCACTAATTGAGCCCTAATCAATTTATTTCAGCAAATCGATGCCTTTTTTCATGCGTGAACATCAAGAGCAGTCATAAGAGGTAACAATAACATGATTATTATTGAATTGAGCGAGTGGTTGAGTGTATGGGAATAAGTGATGGAGGAAAAGGGATGGCAGTGGGGACAATTTAGTAGTTATTTATGGGAAAGTAACGTTGGGAACAGAATATTAGATGAAGAATTGGGGAAGAAGCATATACTAGTCCGTTCAGAGAATATAAACTATACGTCGACGCATCGCTAAATTGGCATCTAGGAAGACTGACAATTTACGTGGCTTCTCGGGGGGAGAGATCGTCCAATTAACTACGCGACTTGTAGAGAATTGATTGATTTGGATGCAAAACAATAGAACAAAATCGATTTACTGGCGAAAACGGGAAAGTAGACCAGGCTGAGTGGCTGAACAGCCAATTCTCTTCACTCTTTTCCAAGGCCGTTCAACTGCAAGTGTCTAACTCTCTCCATTTCGCACGTTCTCTCGCTCTGTCTGATCAGTCTGGATTGGAGGCACTCTCTTCCTCACTTTCTCGCCTAAACAATGGATGCCTGTGTAAACTGGGCGCTGCTGGGAAGAGGATCTTTCGAAGTGACTGGGGAAGAATCAGGAACTTTTGGTGGACAAAGAAGTTGAGATTCATAAACAGAGATAGAGGGTGCGAATACAATGCGCATATGAGTTGACCGACGAGATTGAATGCGCAAACCGGACTGAACAGTCGAGGAACAAGACGTAAATGAGAGGGGCAGAGAGGCAGAGAATCTCCCCTTCTCGCCTTCTTTCTCTGATCATAAACAGCGAGATAGTGCGTGCAATGGAGAGAGTCAGGACATTGGTTGAGCTAGAGATTGAGCAAATACTGGAGGGTCAGAGAAGGAGAGTTGCGTGAAAGGGCTGTTTGAGGAGAGGCTTAGATGAGGGGGTATTGAGTGCAGCCATTGATCGTGAGGTCAGCTCTAGGCTATCTTATTCAAGAAACAACTTCTAATAAAACGTGGAGCGAGCAGCGTTTCATTAGTCCGCTTCAAGCAATTGGTAGAGAGAAAGAGAAGGTGCAGCGCAGTGTAAGATGAGACGCTGCTCGAGAGGCAATGCATAGAAAAGCGAGAGTGGTGAATAATCGGAGAAGTGGAACAGAGAGAGAGATAGCGAGTGCTCTTTAGGAAGTCATTGTGTGCGCTTGATGGTTTTGAATGTCCATTACGCTAGGAAGATTCCAGAAGTTTGAAGACTCTGCACACTAACTGTGGTAGATCGCTGAATACATTGTCCATGGTTTAGGGTGAATCAGGAGCTCGGTAAAGATATGAAAGAACGATGAGGCATAGAAAGTAAGAACAGGAAAGAGAGGGGATGAAACGATCTTTTCGAATGAATGCGTAGCTGGGCAGATTCGTTGTCAAGTAAATAAAATGAGATGAGCGCTGACGGGTGAACGACGTGGATAGCGCGTTTATTTTCATTGGCTTTCCCATTCCTATCCGCTTCCGGGTCAATCAAACGCTGCGAGAAAGTTTGTGTGGACGAGACTATCAGATCTTGGTAGAAATTGTAGATAGTTATCTTAGAAGAGTGGAAATAACGGAACTAACGAACGAAAAAAAACGTGGAAAGGGCAGAGTGACTTTCGAATCTCGCCAACGAATGAATCTGAAAGCGGAGACGAATAGAGCGAAAGAGGAAACCATAAACGGCGAAGTGCGGGCCTCTCCTCTCCCGCCCCAGTTGAGCACACAAAGCGAGGAGTGGGGGCACCTGTGAGAGACGAGAGATTTGGCCACGTATAGGCACGGATTTGTGGCAGCGGATTGGCACTATGGGATTTAGCAAATCGTGCAAAAAAGGAAAAAACAAATGAAAAATGAAAAAATTAAGAAGAAAATTAAAATGCAATAGAGAATTGATACGGTAAGCAAAACTACTGTAATAGTGAAATATCGACCTGATCCTGAAAGTGTTTCACCCCGAAGTCGATCGTCTTTTTCAGTTTTCAAGCTGCGACGCGTGATATTTACGCGGTTCACCATCACAGATGAATGATCTGCTCTCAGGTGAGCTAACTGGGTCGTTTTCATGACCGTCGAGGCTCTCCCTAAGCCTTAGAATGAGCCTACGTGGTTTGGAAAAGTAACTTGCAAGTAAGTAAGTCTTCAACTGTGGGAATGGCTTCGTAAATGGTTCATTTTCAGAGCTAAACAACATCGATGGCGCGTCGTCCAGCAATAAGCAGGTACTCCTTCTCATTTCTTATGCTTTAATTGCACCTGCCGTGCTATGATTCATTATCGAAAGGAATCACAGCCTTTTGAGGCACAAACATCCATGGCTAATACTGAGCAGGCTAAGGTAATACTTGATGCAATAACTCCAGGACCGTCCGTCGAGCCCGCTCCGGCCCAACCCCAAGTATTGCTCGCTGGTGCATCCGGAGCCGATTCGACCTGCTTCTTCGAAGTTAGTTTGAGACATAAAGTCCCATTTGAACGGGTAGACTGAGGACCGTAAAGTTAAGACCACTTAGGGGCTAGACCATGGAGAATAACCCGTGCGATTGCAGTTACAAATGGACAACCGAGAAGCGCTTGCAACGAAGTGATGAGAAGTTTACGCCGAGTGCTCCCCGGTATCCCGCACGAGGTAAGGCGCGATCGTTTCCAGCGATAGTGAAACAAAATCGAAATTATTGATAAAAGAGAAGTGGCTAGAGAAGATGTCAAAATTCATCAAGTCCCTCTCGTCAGAACCTCCGAATGGGATTTCTGCACTGATCCGTGCAACTGGTGGAGAGCCAGCCCGCTCTGCCGTTTCCTCGTCCAGATCAGGTATGGTTTTCAGTCAGTGTTCCTAGGAAGGGGTATATTTACTTTACCGCCTATATTCTCTTATTCACAACTGGTAGTTTCGGAAATCGAGCACGTAGGAGCACGTCATTCGTCGCCAATCCAATCTTGAAAAGCGGTTTTAATCTTGACAAGCCAACCCTAGCACGTACTGGTAGTTTATAATCACTGTAGACATCCCCGAGACCGTGCAGCGGATTCTGGCTGTGACTGGAGGAGGGATGGAGGTCGATGAGGATGCTCAGACGGATGTGGGTTAATTAGTTAATTAGTTTACTAATTAATTAACTAACTAATCAATTGTTTTAGACATCATCCAGTCCTATCAAGCCAAATGAGAAGTACTGCAAGATAGGTGAGCGATCATAATTTATATACTTTAAAAAGCTGTACGACTTTACCGCTTTGTTAGATTTCTATTGGGAGGGGTTTTTTCTCGATATTGTTATGCAACGATACTGGTGGTGCTGTGGTGTTTGTGATTTGTGGGAGCAGTGAAACACAATTGTAGTGGCGTCAGTGAAGCACAAATTGAGTTATCGATTAATTACAGTGACTCCCTCGCGTTCTCGCGTCGCATCGCTCCCTGCCGTGCAGCCGACCCCCGCGCGGCCCGTGCAGCACGGCCGCAATCATGGTGCGTATGTGACTATGACTTTATTCCAACCTCAGCACGTTGATTAACGGCGTATGGACTATCCCTGAACATATGTTTCCTCACTGAAACGCATCATTGCCTCGTGAAACTTGGAGCTGTCGACTCGCTCCATCGCTGATTTTTGTGATTTTTATTAATTCCACCCTGTCCAGGCGCAGCGTGGAGGCCGGACGACGATGAGCTCTACGGGCGACGCAGCACGTCACCGTACCCCAGCACCAGCTACGGTACTTCGAACCCGGCGACCTACCGTACTCCCGCTCCACCCCACGCCAGCTACCGTACTCCGGACCTACCCCACCCGAGCTACCGTAACCCCGATCCGTCGTCCTACCGTACTCCCTACCCACCGCGTCACCCACCCAGCTACCGTACTCCCGATTCATCGTCCCACCGTACTCCCGTTCAATCTCATCATATCTCATCGAGCGACAGTGCAGAGCCGATGGATCGATCGCCCTCTCCCGCTAGCCACTACAGTAACCCTAGTCGATCGATGAACTTCTCCTCCTACAGTATCCCGAGCAGCCACGACGCCTCTACAACGCCGTCGAGCTCGAGCGGTGAGACCTCAATCTGAATTGTTTATCGATTGTTACTGTTCGCTACGGTACATTGATGCATCGTAATTGCAGCTCGAGATAAGGCGCAGGAGGAATGGAACATCGTGCGGCAGTTGAAGGAGCTGGAGAGGCAGAATCAGGCGCGAGAGTCGAGGATGGAATTGGATAGGAGAAAGAAGAAAGAGGCGGAAAAGGTGGCGAGGCTGAAGGTTGGTTGGGGTTTCGAAGCTTATTGAGATAGATGTAAAATGAGAGAGAAGAGTAGCACATAAATTAATCAAACAAGCCTGCTCTTTTTGTTTGGACGTTCAAACGGACGAGAATATAAGAACTTTGTTTGATTGGGATCTTCAAGATCATTGTTTTCCCAAGCAGCAGACTGTGTTTTATCTTGTGCGTGAAACAGTTGAAACAGTTAAATTTCGTCCAGGAAGACGACAACAGAAGAAGACAGAAGGCGATGGAAGAAGAGAGAAGACGGCATCGACTCGAGGTTCATCGAATTCATTTTACGCACGTATCACAAAACGATTGACTCCTCAAACCCGCAAAAAAAGGTCTAAAACATCTGATTCCGCAACTGTAGCACATGAGCAACTAGATTCGACATTTATTTACTCTTCTTTGGTTAATGTACTGTCGAATTTCATCGGATTGCTTCTTAGGCATTGCATGCCTTTTGGGTTACGAGTGACACAGTACAACGCCACTTCACATTGCGTGTCTCCTGGATAATCAATGTTATTTCAAGGAGGACAGGAGGTACGCGGCATTGAAAGAGCAGAGACGACTGCGGTACGCGGCGGAAAATCAAGCGAGACTCGAGGTGGAGTTGGGTTTCGGTGAATAGAGGAGAGGAGAAGACGGGAGGAGGAGGTGCGGGCGAGAGCAAAGGAGGGTCATTTGAGTTTTTTTCGTGACTTGACCTTGGGAAACTCCGGCATATTGTCTTTTGAAACGATCCCATCCTTTTTAAACAGTCACTCATGAAACCGCGAACAGTCGTTTTGTACTAATATGTTTACAACGCACTGATACCACCGCACGCTTGCCTTCTGGCACTATCCACAGCGTGTGAAGTACTGTTGAAACCGAATAGTTCTCTGGTTTGCAGATTCGCAACAGTTTCATTTTTACGGTCTCAAGGATAATCAATATTATTCAGGCGGAAGACGAAGCGCGACGGTACGAGGAGGAAGTCTACAGGGTGGGTGCACTATGAAATTTCCAGTGGTAGCCTTAGCCTTACAGTTCATCTCAATAAGTTGTCCTGCTCCGGTCAACTTTGTTATTTTGTTTTTAAGTCATTTTTTCAGACAGTGCAGGAGAGGAGTCGAGACGAGACGCGAGCGAGAGCCCAGGTTGGTTGGCGCTTCAGTTGGCAAAGATATCCTCATGGTCCTGGAATCTTTTGATAATACATTGAGTAATTTTTTTTTAAAATTAAAATAATTTTCCAGCTCAAATCGTTCGCTGACGCGCCGAGGCAGCCCCGACATCCTCAGAGGGAAGTGAAGGAGGAGGGAGTGGTGCGATTGACGAAAGAGGTTCAGATTGTTTTCTAGCGAGTTCATTTGAGTTTCGCAAGTAAGCTAAATGAGATGGGCACGCTAATTTTGTTCATAACGTCTCTACAACTGAAAAACTGACATAAATTGTATTTCACAATTTTTTTTGCTGCTTTTCATAATTAGGTCCTAAATTTTAGGAGCTGGACGCACTCAAGTCTCAATGTAAGGCGGAGGGCGAGCGGAAAGCAAGGGAGGAAGCGAGGCGGGAGGAGGCACAAGCGAGACTCGAACGGTGCATGCAGAGGATTGGGGAGCAGAGGAGGGATGAGGTACGGTAACTACGGCATTACGGTAGGACACGATAGTCGAGGATACGGTAGCTTATCATGCAGCAAAAACCGATGGAAGCGGAGCGGTCTGGCTCTATTGCTTTACTGTGAAATCCGCTTATGGGATACGGTGCGATATTGATTGTATGCCTTGCTGCAGCCCGAACCGATGGAAGTGGAGGAGTCGGATACGGTAGAGTCGTCAGTGCCCGCGAGTAACTCGAATACTTCGCTAGCGCCAATTCGGATAAAGGGTGAGCTCCACTCGAAATTACGGTCTAGTTTGGATTTATTGTTTTCGTCTTCTTGAATCGGTGTTTCGGGGATACTTCAAACTGCGCAATTGCTGTGTCGATTAATTCCATCTGGGATAATTTGTTGAATTAAAAATAATTTATATTTGCTTGCAGCCAAGCCTGAGCCGTCGGAGGAGGACGTTGATCCGTACATTGCCATTAAGGTGGAAGAGGTCTGCTAATTTGCATTTTTGTTCAGTTATCGATCTGGAAGTTACAGTAACCATAGGAAACTACAGTACCCTTCACAGATCCCTTTGCCTCCTGGACCTCCTGGAGATGGAGTGAGGCAGAAGAGGAGGGGCGAGGGAGGAAAAAGTAGATGGAAGAAGGCCTTCGATGAGGATGAGGATGAGGATCTGGTGATAATCGAGAAGCCGCCGGTGGAGGTACGAATATGCAAATTTGTGTGTTTCTGATTATAGCCGGGATTAACTCCCAAAATGGCAAGGCCAGCTGGGAATTCTAGAGCGATAGGAGTTTGAAAGAACGTGCTGGAAGGACTTTATCACTGCCTCACGTGAATGGGATTGCCTAGTATGGGCGATAAAGCATGAACTTTGGAAGGTCTTGCGACAAGTGGGAAGCCGCCTGCTCTGGCTTTTGATTTGCATCCCGATTCAAGGCTCAAAATAGTATGATTGTGGGTGATAGAATGCCAGAGTGAAGAATTTTTTCGTACGTCTGCCATGGAAGATCGCTACCTCACGCGAATAGGATATTCTTGTATGGGTGGTGAAACATGAATCAATTCAGCAATGCGAACTCAACAACTCATTCCTTGATCAGGTGATCGACATATTCAGCGACGACGAGGATACGGTAGCCACGACTACGGTATCGAGCAAGAAGGTCAGTCAGCTTTTCCCCCATCACTTGTTCCCCTGGGGCAGATTTTTTCAATTCTTGCAAAAGAGAAGGCTACGTGGCTGGTGCTTTGTCTATTATTCGGATGACTCATATTTAATGGATATTAATTAATGTGATATTTAGGAGATAAAGCAAGAACCGGCCAGTCAGCAAGAGCTCGATGACGATATTTGGATAGTGAAGAGCAAGAACGGAAAGAAGGGCAAGCCGAAGGTACGGTAGCGAAGTTCGATACGGTAGTTTTCGATTGTAGAGGGGCGGAAGTACGGTAGCTGTCCAGTGAATCGATAAATGAAAACGGTAGATTTCGTTGCAGGTCCACGTCTTCGATCCGAGCAAGGTGAAGAAGGAGAAGCAGGAGGAGGAGGAACCGAGGGTGAGAATTTGTTGAAGGTATTGTGGAGCTGGTCTGTTTTGGGGTTCACGCTGCGGTCATAACCACATTGCAACCGAGTAGCGTTAAGACGTCCTTGAGTCGGCATGAAAATTGTATTATTAAACGTGAGTGACAAATAAAACAATTATTTAGTGTAAGTCTCGTTTGAATCTACTATTGAATTTTTTGGGTACTTTTAGGATTCACGTTCTGATCAAAGTCGCACAGTCGAATTGTTGCCAGTAAATTCTTAGCGTGAGCGTGAAGAAAATAAATGAATGAGGAACAAATAAATGATAATAATAATCAATAATTGCAGGTGAGTGATGCATCTGAATCCACGCCGAGCATTCGCTTCGACGCAGCCAGAGTGAAGGCGGAACCAGTGGAGAAAGCCGGGCCGTCGAGAAGAAAGGAGGATGCGGTAATGAATACTGTTAGATATTGATTACCTTAAAAAAGGCGACGAAGAGAGGGAAGCGCTCATAACAATTGGTGATTTGTAGGTACCGCAATCGAAGCTGGAGCCGGTAGAGGAAGCCGGGCCGTCGAGAAGAAAGGAGTCGATGGAGAATACGGTAGGTCCTCGAATCTTTCTTCATTGAATAGCTTATTTCTCAAATACACATGGCCTGTAGTCGATGAAGCAGAGCAATAAAATGTGAAAAACTACGAGAAAAAAGAGCAGACCATTCACCGGTTCTTTTGAAAAACTGGCTTCATTTGTGGTTCAGTGTCTCATTGTTGAGCTATCATTAGTACAATGCCGCTGCACAGTTGGAAAAAAATATAACTAACAACTAAAGGGAAACAAGGATATCATCGACATCCCTGCAGGTACCGCAATCGTCCAGAGTCAAGACAGAACCGGTGGATACGGTAGCTCCTACGGTAGCCTGCCCACCGCGACCCCCCAGTGTGCCCCTGCCAGACTATGAGGATTTGGTGGAGGAGGAGGGTGAAGCTGCGGTAGGTCCAGATTGATATTTCGGGAATTCAACACAGGTTATTATTGATTACAAATAGTTTGTAAAAAGAGGGGCGCTCAATAAGATGTTCTGTGAGATCTTTTTTTTAAATTGACTTGGAACTTGAGCATCTGTTTTAGTGCTTCACGGGCACTAGGAATAAAGTTCGAATCTTTTCTTGCATTTACTAATAAATAAATACTTAAAGACCGCACCCGGGATGGACGTCGTCGAGGCGACGGCTGCAGCAAGGAGGCTGATCAGACAGGTGAGCACTGTGTTCTCTGAGGCGACAGCGAGAGAAAGAGAGGGAGAAACTGATTCACTCTATGAAGTTGGCAACGTTCCCATGGGCCGTTAGGTCTCAACTCGAACTTCGCCCTGGGGGAATCCGGAACGGGGTTTCGATTGGAGAAGGTGCATTCGCGTTTCGGAGAGTTATCTATTGAAGTAGCACTCGTTGTTGAGTAATTACTCGTGCAGAGATTTGAAAAAAAACTGACCAATTGAAGCTGGTAAATTCACACTTCGAGGAACTGTCTAATGAGACAACTTCTGTGAACAATGATAAGCACTTGAGATTGTTTGCACAAAATGAATTGGGAAATGGCGGTTTCGCTGGCATTGTACTTTGGGTATGACGGATTCATAAATTGATAGTCATGAAATGGGTGTTCAGTAAAATTCGAAATCAATTCAGATCGATGAGACAGTGCAGTCGGCGCAGCAGCAGCAGCTGCTGCTGCAGCAGCCGAGACCGAGACGACCGCGAAGAGTTCCCCGGGTAGTGCACGTGGTGAGTTTTGAGCTTCTCCTTTTATATATCTGGCCACAGTGAATAAACGCTGCCTCTCGTGAGCGGTAGAGAGGTTTTGTAAGAGAATGGGAATTTCTGTACTTTTTGGCCCAAGCCTCTCTTGACCTCTATTGACTGCTCTGAGTAAGGAGAGAGGTGGAGAATGAGAAAGGTTAGAGAGGTGAATACTCTATTGAGAAGGGCTGGGCCAAAAAGTACAGAAATGCCAGAGAATGAGTTATTGAGAGACTGGAAGAGGATAGAGGTGTACGTGGGGGTCTGCGTGTCTCCATCAATGGATCTCTATCAATCGATCAGACGGGAAAGAGTGCTGGCCATATGGGAATCGAACACTGGCGCTTGCTGATTTTTCGCCCAGTGTGCTTTGAGTTTCGCACATCCTATGATAGGGATGGAGAACAGGAGAGTTTGATTGTTGAATGACTCCTCTTTTAGAAAAACTATTTTTGCGAGCTCTGAAAGAATTCATGTTTTATTTAATTTATATTTATCTACGAATTGTCAGCCCACTGCCGGTTCGTTCTTGCACGGGCTGAGGATAGACAGGAAGAGAAGGACTCGATGTGATGCGGACGATGACGAGGTACGGTAGTTATCGATTGATGGGTACTGTAGGTTACGGTAGTTATTGATGGGATCGGGAATGGAATGAGGGCGAGAATGAGGTACGGTTAGAGTGGTTATCGACTGATGCTTGTTCAGGAAGAAGTACGGCGCAAACGGATACGGTGCAATGGGACCTTCGAAATATACAGTGCGAGGCGAGCGAGAGAGGAGACGGATAAATGAATGATAGGATCATAGGAAGTAGATTGATAGAGTGATTAGGGCATTTCTTCGAATTTTGGTCCTTATTGTTCTCTTTCAACGAGTTTGAGTCTGGGCCAAAATTCGAAGAAGTTCCGTCGATTCAACTCCATATGTTAATAGTTCTTGACTGTATAAAGTGTAATGAGATCATTATTCTGTTAAATATCAGCAGTTTTATCTTGACATCTCTGTTTTCTTGCTCTTCCATTATCTGTAATTTTACTCGGTTGATTACGGTTTTTAATGATGATCAAAAATGTAAGGGTTTTCAATCCATGGCATACCATCATCTCTGTTGTTGGTTTTTATGAATAAATTATGTTAATACTTTGAATTATAACGGAAAGTGATTCAAAAGTTTGAAACTTCGTCGAAATATTTGTAAATCAGAAGGCTGACACAGCTCATACGCTCGCTTGAACTTCAAGTACGGTTGCCCGACCGGCTCTCGATTCGAAAATTTTCCAGTGGCCACCGGCTTGGTTTCTCGACTGATTTGACGTCCAGAATCAACGATGGAGACCGGGTAAGTCGTTTTATGCGATTAAAGCCCGTAACAGATTCCTGAGCTTGTGTTCTGTGCTATTTTCGCTGTATACAACATACTGGAGCTCAGAAACCCTAGTAAATATCCTTTTTCATATCCCATATCTTCCTTTCGAGCTAATGAGATGCTTAGATTGATCGATTTAGACCCCTGGAAGAGTCGGAAAATTTTTTAAACATTTTTTTCGCTTCATAAATTTGCTGATGCTGTGATATGTACGTTCTTATCGTTCCAGAAACCTGCGTAACGAGGATTTCCGCAAGCTGCTCACGCAGAAGCGAACTGAGGCGCCCAAACCGGCTGCCGGTGCCGGCGACAAGAAGGACAAGCCTAAGAGTGAGTGATGGAACTTAAAACTGATGGAGTTCTGGTTGATGTCGAGGCTAGATCGCTTGGTTTTACTGTGTTTTGACCCCACTGCTAAAATCGCCGATATTGAGCTTTGCTTCTTGAAAACGCACAAGTTTTTGTTGTGCTTTCTTTCAATATTTAAATTTGAATGTCTAATGCCGATGTATCCTCAATTTAGACGCCGCCTTCTCGCATAAGCAGGCGGCGAAGCAGCAGTACAAGAAGAAGGTGAGGTTTGATTGACTGACTCTATTTATGGTTCACTAGAACGATATCCAAATGTTCTGCTTACTCAAATGGCATGAGAGATAGAGGATATTTCATTTCAATGTTTGTTTATTTTTTGAAAATTCAACGGCGCAGTTGAAACTATTCGCGCAACTGTTATAACTATAAATAGCGTATTCAATTGTTCTTGCAACCTGAAAGTTGTAGGATGGTATGGATTTTTTGTTTGTTTTCAATGCGTATCGTACGTCAAGCAATTTAGCGTATTCGTTAAGATATTCAGGCGCTCTTGAAACTCATACATTACAGGGCGGCGGCGGTCACAAGCACAAGAAGGAGAAGAAGAAGACGGAGGAGGGAGAGGAGGAAGAGGAGGAGGTGAGAGCATTATTGCGGTACTACATACACCGGATGAGAGAGACAATTGTTACGCAGAGACAGTTTTGCGAAATAGTTCTCATTCGACCCAGTTCTGATGTGATTGTAATAGTGATCGTTCTATCACGAATAATCTCTGCTTTATAGTCGAGCTCTAATCCGAATCAGCGATTACGGTTCTATATTCGCTGTACTTTTGGAAGAAGCGTAGGATAACAATGCCTTCGTGCAATAAAAAAGATTATTATCAGTTTCCTAATTTGTATAATCTACAGGAAGACGAGGACGAGCGACTCAAGGAGATCCTCAAGAACTACAGAGATCGCGCGCTGGAGAGAAGAACCAAGGGAGATGTGAGTATCCTTGAAGTCCTTTTTCACTCGTAGAGAATGGGCGTTGCAATGATTACTTATCCACCTTTTCTATCTGTTGTGACACTGTTCCCTCGAGTTGAAATTTATAATAACGAGTGATTCAATGTCAGACGAAACGCAATATTTTCCCATGTTTTGCGAGGATTTGCTAATTCGTAATTACTAAGGAACCCGAACTGTAGCCGTAACTGAATACATTTTGATTAATTAATTTATAGCTAATTACCACCTAATCACAGGAGCCCGAGATGGATCCGCAGCTGGCGGCTGCGTACCGTGCAGTGCCCGGAGACAGAAGAGCAGTCTTCGATGCGGCCATGAAGAGGCAGCAGGCGATCGAGGTACGGTAGGGTACGGTAGTATTTATTAGGAGCGGTCGATAACGATTGGTCATACTGGGTACGATATCACGGTAGCCGTATGAAGAGGAAGAGGCGGAAATGTTTTGACCGATTGCTGGTTCTTCTTTGCGTTTTGCTACTTTCCTGGAGGATCGAGGCACCTGGAAGGGTTCAATTAGCGAAAAGATTTTTTCTGACAATGATTCCACCTATGCGTCTCTAAAAACCGCTTTCAAGCTGATGCTCATGATTGAGCTTAAAATGGCTTGATCTGGCTCTATTCTGGAGTCTTTACTATGTAATGCGGTAGCTCAATCGAACAATCGTTGCAGGAGTCGAAGTACCTCGGAGGAGACATGGAGCACACTCACTTGGTGAAGGGACTCGATTACTCGCTGCTGCACAAGGTAAACATAGCTTTCCCCTTACCATATCCGGTACTTCCCTTACTGCAAGATGAGACTAGAAGGTACTTACATAAACTACCAGATGACTTTATGTCGCATACACAGTAGGTAGACCGGGTGGTTTGTGCACTGCCAATCTTCATCCACGTCTGTCAACCACGATCGAAAATGATTCCCACTGGGTGAGTCGCTGCCACGCGCTCACCTTGTATTGAACTGGGCACGAAAGCATGCGATCAAGTGTCCATTCCGTTTTCTAAAAATACTTCAATAATGTAATAATTTTCTTTCAACAATAAGAGGCTCTAATTAAGAATGTTACTAATTAATGAACATTAATTAATTTCAATACTTAAGGTTATTTAATTAATTAAGGTGCGCGCGGAGATCACGAAGACGCGCGTGGACGAGCCGGTGGATGAGGACGAGGAGCTGGAGGCGGCACTCACGGTATGGCTAATTAGACTAATTACTTTATTAGAGTGGTGCTAATTAGCTATGTTTGTTCATTGGAGGTAGATATTGAAGACCTTCTTCGATCGAATTTTATGAAAACAGTTGCGTTGCGGTTCCACGAGTGGTTTATGTTTAGAATGAGCAGCACAAAGTGATCGTAGGAGGTTCTTGTATTCGAAATAGCAATTATTTCTTTGTTAGCTTTTCATTAAAAAAGCAGTAGCCTTGCGGTTCCACGTGCGGTAGATGTTTCAGTGAAGGAGTGCTGCGGAGTTCTGTTGAGCGATCCGCTTTTCCAAAAACAATAACAACTCAAATAAATAAATAATTACCCATTTCTCAGACTCGCAAGCCGGAGAAGCGCGACGAGGAGGAGAAGCAGCCGGAGAGTCTGATGGCGAGGAACATCCAGAGGATCCTGTTCAAGGTGAGAGGGAGGGATCTAGACGTGCCGGGTTAAACAGTGATTGAGGAACAAACTGGAATTGACCGGAATTCTAGATGCGATGATTTTTTTTTATTATGGAAGAGTTTTCCAAGAATGGATTGAGCTGAAATCGATATTGCGAGTTATGAGGATGTGTCGTAGCAAAAATGGGGCGGTTGAGCTCATGATTTTTTTCCATACTGCCTCGCATGAATTGAGTAGTTGCGGAAATCAGGACATATGCGGAGAAGATGAAACTCAATTTGTGTGAAGGCCCCACAATAAATGAGTCACAGCATAGCACAATTCTACATTGCAGAACGAGATCCCGCTGCGCAACGAGCTGTTCGGCAAGGGAAGGATGGCGTACGTCGTGGAGCTGGATGACGAAGCGAGCGATGTGCCGACGACGCTGTTGAGGTGAGATGGCGCACTCTAGACGCGCCGGGTAATAGATAGGGGTACGACGGGTGTATTTGACTATCGCAATTATGCTTCTTCAATGTGCCCAGTGCCCATAGATCGGGTGTTTCACGGTCGAAATACAAACAGAAATTGCTGGCGCGCAGCAATCGGCAGATGACATCCATGTAAATTAAAACTCAATCTAGATCACTGCACGACTGTCCGTAAAAGCTTTGTGAACTTCCGTACCTATCAATGTGATGTTTCGCGAAGGCGATACAATCAGCCATTTGCTTTAGAATTCGATGCCAGTCGGATATGTTCGGCAAAAAAACATTACAGATCCCTGCACGACTGCCCGGTGACGGACTCGAACGCGACGGTGAACGCGAACAACATGCTCATCTCCAAGCTCACCCAGGTACGATATGCTACGGTATGGAGCGAGGTTATCGATCTTTCAACCTGATCACGTTACAGTCTTTCTATGAGATTAGGCTACGAGTATTGACTCACTGGCTAGTTGCGGAAGCCTATGGTTACGGTATATTTCCTAAAATATATCTATTCAGGTGCTCTCCTACCTGCGCACGGACGCGAAGAAGGGCAGGGGGCGCGGCGCGGCGAAGGACGATTTCGTCACGGAGGCGGTTTGTTATTTTGGTCTAACAATAAGACATCAGGGATCGATTGGGCGAGGGACGACTTCGTCACGGAGACGCTTCGTGTTTGTATACTGGTTTCGATAGGAAGGTTGTCGATTGTAAAGGGTGTGATTTTTTACATGAACCATTGCACGAGGAATTGTCTTTGGGCTTTTCGATGTATCAAGTAGTGATCGTGAAACGGAAAGTTGCTCTGTAGAAAAGTAGACAGGGGACGACTTCATTGGGGATTGAATGATTTTATCTAAATTACGAACGACCCTGAAGGATCAATTGACTTGTGATCGCCGAATGGTTCTAATAGTAATCGTGAAACGGATATTTGCGCGGTTTGGGCACTACTCAATAGGAAATGTTCCATCGAGGATGTCGGGATTATTTTAATGCACACAATCCAAGCGACTGATCGCTTTTGATGCTTCTCAACGCTTCTTGTAGTGCTCTTGAAACAGAGAGTCGTTCGGTGTGAAACCAAAGAATAATTAGCGGATTCAATGATTGCTGTCTTGCCTTGTTATTAGTAACTTATTGTTAATAGTAGTTAATTAACTAATTATCTTAATTAACAGGACCGCTCGAAGGCCGCGGGTGCGTCGATCTACGACGACGCGGGAGAGTACGTGCCCAAGAGGGAGAGGGAAGAGAAGAGAGGAGGGGAGAGGGAGAAGGAGACGGGAGGAGACAAGAAGAGGGACTACTTTGGGGACAGCAAGAAGGTATACTGTGTTTGTGGATCCTGCGAATCGATACGGATACAGTAATCAGCAATGTTCCGTTCAGGACGACCGCAAGGATAGACACAGGGACGATCGAGACAAGCGGAAGGACACGCGGACGACCGAGGAGAAGGAGAGGGACAGGAGGAGGTGGGGAGGATTTCGAAATATGTATCCTCTGGGTTGAATTCGCATTGCCAAACGAGGCACTCAGGGATCAAAGCACTAGGTCAATAACACGGGTCTCCTGTAAAAACGTAGGAGAATGAAACCCTTTTGCGACAGCAAAAAAATTTTGGTCTTTGATTTGGCTGAAACTTGTTTGACTAGCTAAAGGGCGGGCGAGGAAGACGTTTTTACATTTTGATTCTCGAAATTTGCATATTCAATGAGGTTCTTTGACCTTCAACTTCAAATAGCGGAATATCGGTCGATTTTCGACCTACCGAGTTCCGGTTAGTTCTAGTCGATCGTAAATTTCCTCCTCTATAAATAACTTCACAAGGGATATGGTTTAAATTTGCGTCTTCGACTCGAAAACCGCGAAAAACACTTTTTGTGCATACATTATGCAAATTATCTCGACATTTTCCTGAAAAGGATACGAATATTATTTTCGATATCGATTCCCCATCCCCGAATTGAGCTACCATATTTTTCTGAGGCTTCAACTCTGTCCGCCCGATAGGGCTACTGTTAGGGAGAAATCGGTCTTTCTGGACTTAGAAATATTTTGCGCTCAAAACACATTTTAGCCTGTAAATCAGCTCTAACATGCACAAAATAGAATTTTTACCTCATCAGAGATATTCGTCTCGACGAGTCTGACGAGTTCGTTTTAGTGGTTCAAAGCGTGAAAATTAACCGTATTCGAGATAATACCGAAAATGTGTTTTGAGCGCAAAATATTTCTAAGTCCAGAAAGACCGATTTCTCCCTAACAGTAGCCCTATCGGGCGGACAGAGTTGAAGCCTCAGAAAAATATGGTAGCTCAATTCGGGGATGGGGAATCGATATCGAAAATAATATGCGTATCCTTTTCAGGAAAATGTCGAGATAATTTGCATAATGTATGCACAAAAAGTGTTTTTCGCGGTTTTCGAGTCGAAGACGCAAATTTAAACCATATCCCTTGTGAAGTTATTTGTAGAGGAGGAAATTTCCGATCGATTAGAACTAACCGGAACTCGGTAGGTCGAAAATCAAGCGATATTCAGCTACTTGAAGTTGAAGGTCAAAAAACCTCATTGAATATGCAAATTTCGAGAACAAAAATGTAAAAACGTCGTCCTCGCCCTCCCTTTAGCAAGTCAAACAAGTTTCAGCCAAATCAAAGACCAAAATTTTTGTGCTGTCGCAACCGTTCCTACTCTTTTACAGGAGACCCGTGATAATAGTGTCAGTTGGGTCTTATGAGTGGTGTGAGGATTCCAGGAGAGGGATCGGTGGATGTGGTGGCGCGTCTTGATGATTTCAAAAATTACTTGGCGAATCACTGTGACAGCCTGTGCTCATGATTGAAGTGATTCACCTTGGAAAATTGTGCAGTGACAGCTACCGAATAAGGAAAATATCTTATTGAATACGAAGTACTTCGCGAATTAGTGGCAACAGGGCTAGGTGCATTCTGGAAGCAGCCGGAGGGTGTGATAGATGCGATTCATTTTTGATAATATTGCCTCGAGAGCTTCTGCAAAAAAAAAGATCAAGTTGGGTGCTAGGTTGATCACTGTATCAGCGAGATCGCATAAGCAAGCGTATGTAGAAAAGATAATGTTCAACTAGTCCCATCGATAACTAGCAACGACTAAAACCTAATGTTATTATTGTTATTGTTTTTATCGTTTTTATTATGATGTATTATCAATTTTTTTGTTTGTTTATTGTTATTGCAGAGCGGAGGAGAGGGAGCGCGAGGAGCTGCGCAAGAAGTTCGAGGAGCAGAAGCGGCTGGATGAGAAGCTGGCAAAGCGGAAGAGAGACACCGAGGGGTACGGTAGCACTCTCGATTGTTATCGATATATACCGAGGCTGAGGGTTACCGTATCTCATAATCGATAAATGACCAAATACCGTACCCATTTCTAGCTACGACGAGTGCTACCCGGGCGGACTGGAGATGGCCGGCTTTGGCGACTCGGACGACGAGGAAGAGGTGGACAATTTGAATTTTTCAATTTCGCGCCAACAAATTTGAATTTTGAAAAATCGACCTTTTTCTACAGGACGGTCCGGCGTCGAAGAAGGGTCGCTCGGCGTGGGGAGACGAGGGAGACAAGGAGAAGTTCAGCAAGGTACGGTAGCGAATCGATAATTGAAGATCACGGTAGCTAATCGATAATTACAGACGTCGCGCAACACGGAGGTGAAGGCGGCGTACCAGTTTGGCGTGAAGAAGGGCGACGGACGGAAGAGCGGCAAGCAGCAGGTACGGTAGCTATTGATTACGGTATTCGTGGCAAAACAAGCGGAAATACGGTAGTAATTGTTTTTCTCAAATGTGGTGGATGGAAAGGATACAAGAAGATACGATACTTATTGATTCTCAGGACAAGAAGCTCGACCAGGAGCTGGACAAGATACACAAGATCATGGAGAAGCGAAAGACGGAGGGAACCGAGGCACCCAAAGTGCGCTATTGAGAAGTTGCTTGACGCGATCAAGGTCTTGCGCTCCGTCTATTCGTTATGTCCTTCTGTATGTTTTTTTTTTTCTGTCACCTAAATTATCACTGCTTTCTATGATACTCCAAGTTGTTGTATTTGGTTTTGTAATTTCATCACTGAAAGAAGATTTATTCTGAGCACACTGCTTAACAACCCGAAATTCACAGAATCGATTCATAAGAGGACACTCTAGCAACAACAAAAAAACGTATGGAAACATGGTAATCTACAAACTACGGTATCCGCCAGTCGATTCAATCGATAACTACACTATCCACTAGTCGGCTCGATCGATATCTATTTCGACTGCGGTATCAAAGTTGCCGAAGGCGTACCTGCAATTTATTGATGTCAGTTACAGGGACTTACAGTAGCTTGAAGGTTACTTTAGGAGTAATCGCGAATTGATTCTCTCACCTATCATAGATGCCTCTGAAGATGGGTCCGCAGGCTACGGTGGCTTTGAGCTTCGTAGCTAGGAGATAGGATCCGGACAGCTTGCGGTGCAAGGAGTACACCTCCTCGGGCGGGGAGGTCAGACTGGAAGAAGAAGATAAGGAATATTTAAATCATTTTAGTCACCGATGCCAGGAACCCATTACCTACCTATGGCTGGATTCTGCCTTATCAAGATCACGTAGCACCAAATCCAATCTCAATTTGTACCGATGCTCAATTCACCGTGATACGCGTTCGACAATCAACTCCCATATTCAAATAGTCATTGACATAAGATTTACCATAACCAATCGATAATCCGCTACCGTATACTTACCGATGCTCTAGCATCACGGGGATGAGCGCGTGGATGCGCTTGGTCACGTTCTGCTTCGCGAAGTCGAAGGGCTCCTGCGAGGCGAGCGTCTCGCCTGGAAAATAGAGGGTTAAATAGAGGGTTCTTATCGATTATCGATCAACTACCGTCAATTGTGGCCAAAAATCGATAGTCTACCGTACCCAGAATCATCGTGGACGCGCAGTGCGCCTTCTCCATCACGGCGCTCTCGTAACCGGTGAGGAAGCCGATGGAGCGCGAGTGTCTGAGCAGAGATTATAGATTAAATTACGGTAACCAATCGACATTCAGCTACCGTATTCGAGAATCCACGCTCAATCGATAATCTACCGTACTTGAGAATCTCGTCGTCGTCCTTGTCGTAGGCCGCCTTGAGGATGCGCATGTAGAGGTCGACGAACGGCTTACCGTACGACCTGCAAGGGGCACCGTAACCCGCCATCGATCACTAACTAACGAAATTCTAATCAGGTGTTTTGAAAGATTTAAAAAAAGAAACCGACACATATCAAAGAAATGGGGAAATTGTCTCCTTGTATACACCATGAAACCCATTCTAACCTTGTTGCGCCAGTCTCTATCACAAGTGCTCTAACATTCCATTCCCTTCTAACAAAGGTAAGTCTAAGTTCATTCCAACAGATCAAATAACATACGAAATATCGAAAGGCGGATGGTTTTCTAACCTTGTGGCACCAAAGTCGAGCAGGATCAGCCGGTTGTCGCCGCTGATCGGGTGGCGGCCGAAGAAGAAGTTGGCCCAGTTCGGGTCCGTCTGCATGAAGCGCCACTCGAAGATCTGCAAATCGTTGTGGTCAGAGGGTGCACTCTAGGCGCGCCGGATTAAAGTTGGCGCAAATGGAATGTCATTCGAAAATCTGAACGGGCCACATTGGGTTTCATAACCCAACTAAACTCTCTGACAGTAGAAGGCATTAATAAAGGAGGTAGATACTGTGGAAAAAATAAAGAAGGACATTTTTGGGTTCACATGTGAGCTAAAATCTCAGAAAGCGTGATAGTACGATCGTGTTTGGGCTTTTAGTCGAACGATAATTTCGAAGGGAAATTTCCGCTTTACATATCTACTAAGAGATCCATAATTTGCGAAGAAGTGATATCAGTCTTGTGTTGAGCGAAATAAATAACTCTTCAACCGTAATGACTACCGTACCTCTTTCAAGCACAGCTGGATGAACTTGGCCGAGATCCAGTCGCGCACGCGCTGGTCCTCGTCGACGCACTGGAATGCAATCGATAATCTATGAGCCACCGTAACCCTTCCGAACACACTACCGTACCTGATCAACCGGTCGGCCCGAGATCAGCTCTGCGGTGAGCACGCGAGCGGACGAGAGCGAGTCGATGATCTGTGGAATCATTTCACTAACGGGCTTCATTCATCATATTGCTGAACCTTATTTGCCAAAGAACTTGACGAGGCAATGCTGCGCAAAGTTACCAAGGCAAATTGATTACTGAACTCGCGAGATTACTGAACTGTGTCGGTTCATGAATTTGGGAAGACCAAGCGACGCAAAATCAGTGAGCCATCTTTCGAGACCATTCAATTTTCCGTCCGTAGCCAGCAACAAGGCCGAAACTTGCGCTGGTTAGTGACGGTTGCTCACCTCCGGTACGTAGAAGTCCTTGCTGTCCTTGAGCAGCTCGCGGAACTTCCTGCCCGCCCTTGCTTCCCTCTCGTAGTCGCACTCCGCCTTCAGCTCGTGACGTGCGACCTTAAGTCAGACAGAGTACTGTAGGAAAGTGGGATTACAGTAGCTATTTAGGGATAACAAATTATCCCTTCACAAAGGATAATCGGAGGAGTGAGCAGGAAATATTATTACAGCCACCGAAATATAAAACACGTTAGGTGATCTACTGTATCGTGGAGTGTACAATACTCGGTACAGTTTCAACAGGGCGATATTGCCTTGATTCACCCTACGATAAGTACAAACCTTGACGAAGTTGTCCAGGTACATTCCCTTCGGGAACAGCCCGCCAATCGACATGATCGACACCAGATTGTCGATGTCCGAGTCGATGCCTGCGATTCGTATCGATTTGCAGTTTTCAAGATTGAAGGAG
This sequence comes from Pristionchus japonicus, assembly GCA_900490845.1. Taxonomy (NCBI): domain Eukaryota; kingdom Metazoa; phylum Nematoda; class Chromadorea; order Rhabditida; family Neodiplogasteridae; genus Pristionchus; species Pristionchus japonicus. The sequence goes on along the minus strand of LS504615.1, from coordinate 87,919 downwards.
ACAGAGGATCGCTCGTTTCCATTGCGAATGACTTATGGTTGAGTCATGAAACCTTGATATTTTTGTCTCTAACGAAACAATTCTATCCCGCATCAAGACCACTATAGAAATCGAAATCCTACTTTATCCCTTCTCCTGCACACTTATACTGTGATATTGTATTCCAATCGATAAACTGTCCATTCTACCGTACCCTCAGCGACTCCTGGATACTGTATCTTCACGGCGACCTCTCTGCCGTCGAGCAGACGCGCGCGATGCACCTGCAAGTATCTACCGTAACCTGTGTCTGTAAGGCTTGACCAGTCGGAACGATACGGTAGCTTATCAATCAATAAAGGATACCGTACCTGTCCGATCGATGCGGCCGCGAAGGGTTTCTCATCGAACTCCTGCAGCAGGCTCCTCCACTCGGGACCAAATGCCTCAGTCATCTGCTTGTTCACCTGGGAATTGGAGATATCAAAGACGGTACATATGCGTTCCTGAATCAATATGTATTTGCTAGAGGAGAAAATTTGTACTGTCTCATAGCAGAGTTTTCAAAAAGAGGAATACAAATCCGTCATTTGCTTGTTCACTTGTGAATTTGCGCGGTTATAAATTTCATACCTACGCCCTAAGAGTTTCAGATTGCCATCATAGCCCCTCAAACGCTTTCAAATCAATAGACGGTAAATGCCAAAGCTGTAGAAAAAAATTCGATACAACACCAGACAACTAACACGCCAAGAATCATTATCGATACCGTACCCAGAAAGCTGCAGTATACCTGGCTTCTCGGCATGAAATCGGCGGAGTGGCGCACGCGCTCGAAGATGTCCAGCAGTGGCTGGGGTACGGTATCCGAGTCCTGGATCGACAGCATCTGGCCGAGCTTGAGGGCCGCGCCGCGCACCTGCAATTCGATAATCTGGTGATTAACGCAACCTGATGCATACGGTAGCCGTAAAAAAAACGTATCAAAACACGAATGCAAGGTAATTAAGCGATATTAGCGATATTTTCACATTGCTCGTTCATTAAGGAAGTTGACAATCCACCGTACCCTGCACAGTGTCTCCACAATCCTATTCGCGTTTGCTTCTGTGAGGAAGAGGTTGTCCGTGCCGATCACTCGCTCGCTCGCTCCCTCCGCGCCGCTTATCCGGAAGACGCGACGCGTGACCTGAATTGTTGTTGTAAAATAGAGAATCTTCAGAAATCAAAGAAGCACCAGTTTGAACTCAATAGTGTTCACGTTGAAACACAAGATCAACCTCCCAACTATCGTGGATTTTGATCGGGTATTGTAGGAAGAACCATAAAGACAAAAAAGCCGTAAAAACAAATCAATATCATAGTTACAGTAATCACCTCTGCTGCAGCTCCGGCGCCCAGACCCATCGCCAACTGACCGAAGGAGGCGAACCTGGAGGAGACATTACATTTAATCAGGAACCCATCACAGTAACAGAAGAAGACACTACACTACCCTGAGACCCGGATAAAAAACATTTAGCTACCGTATACCTGGCAATCCTCGAAGCAGGTACTTTCCGCTCGTGACCGTGAGTCTCGTTGAGGATATCGACACCCTTAATTGAACACTTTCGAACTTGAATATATGATAGCTAGTGGACAAGGCATTCGCAAATTGTGAAGATACAATGAACCAACAAAGAGAGAGTAGCCGAAGAACTAACCTTGGCACGGTAGCCCTCGGGCAAGCTGGGCTCGTACTTCTGGTGCTTGTGCAGGCTGGAAATCTCAGGGTATCGAGGGTGAATGATGGGATTACGGTATATATTTTAGATTTGCATTTTGTGACATCGAGTGTGATATCAATAAAAAAACAAGATTTGGGATTTGTTCGAAGAATGTATTTATGTTTCACAAACGCTTCAACTTCTTGAGCATGCTAGTTTTCGCAATGCTCACTCCATCTCTTGAACCAGAATAGAAACATACCTCAACAACTCGGCCTCGGCTTCCTTATCGCCCACTGACCGCACTGCTTTGAGTAGAAAGGCCTCCTCCTCAGGCGTCAGATCGGATTCGGTGCTGAAAGGATACGGTAATTAGCTAGAAAAGACTACGGTAAGCAGTAGAAAATCAATAACTACAGTATCCTATCGTACCCATTAGCCTCGGCCGCCATGGGAATCGTTCCCTGCGGGACGACGTCTTTCGAGCTGAAGAGACCGGTTGGAGGCATGAGGTTGCCGCCCTGGAGTACTTGCCCGCCCATGCCCGGGAACTTGCCCTGCATAGATCGATATTATGATACGGTAACTCTGTCAGAGGTACGGAACGTTAGAAGAGGAGGAATCGTACCTGTGCAGCGAGTCCAGCGAAGGCCTTCAGTCCAGCTGCAACGGCTTCGAGTCGCTGCAGATCTTTGGGCAGCGGCGGCAGCTGCGGCAGGTTGAAGTCGTTCGAGGAAGATGAGGGGTTGGACGGGTCGACTTTCTGAGAGAATTAGAGGAGTTGGAGGAACGAATGTAGTCAGAAATGACTTAGACTCGGGGGGAAATATGTTTCAGTTGATAAGAATGTACGAAAAAGATGCATGGATTGCATCAAGGCTCATTGCGAGCAAGAATGGCTTCAAGAACCGATCAAACTTGATAAAATTTCACCGTTCCTCCGCCCACAACGGTTTGCAGGCACTTGTAGCGACATTCCTTCTCTTTTTGGCGAACGTCGTAGCCTAGCTGACTCCTAAACGAGCAAATGCGATCATTTCAGAACTTCCAGTTAGCAAAAACTGCGCTACAACGTATATTTGAAGTGAAATATTAGTACCTGACGACCATTTGTAGTCCCTCGAGCATAGAGGGCGCTTCCTTCTGTACCCATTTGAGCGCCGACTTGGACGCAGGACCTCCTGAAGACGCCATCGCTGATGATGAGCGGATGTAGAACGAAAATGTAGAAAAGTGCACGGAAACATGAAATACTATCGCGAACTAGCTTAAAATTCAGTTGCATTTTCATTTTTAGCATTGATTTCTCGCATAAATGCTCTTGTTTGTTTTGCAATTTGTAAACACTCCCGGCTTATTAAACCTTTCATATAAAGTTCCAAATTATAATACTCTTAAACAGAGTAAAGTTACAAATTCTGGCTCAGACTTGTGGTGTTTAGCGACTCTATTTACCGGTCGTGTTCCCGGTCGTCGCTCGGAGCCATGGCAAGGGGGTAGGGTGCTCCCATTGATTTGCGCACGCCCCTTCTCACAGCTGTCCACTCTCTATGCAATTGTCATCCCTCCCTCTCTCCTCCCTCTGACACACTCTATCCCTACCAGTTCGAGCCAGTCTCTCCTCTTCCTCATTATTATTGCCCCACTCGCACTTTCGTTCTGCTCACTTCCATTCTATTCACCTTGAGGCGTACGCATACTGGTAGTTGTTACTCATACTTGCAGTAAATAGTTGTATTGTAATGCAACTAATCTCGAATTTGAACGCAGAATTCGTTAGCTTGTTGCGTTGAGGCGTTATCTATCTATTTACTCTGTGTTTGCAATCGAGATAAGAGCACTCCTCTCAGCATCCAAGCGTTTTTCTCCCCCGTGCTCTCCCTGTGTACTCTTACCACTACTGCCAGTCGATTAGCGCACCTCGGGCACACCCTGACAGCATAATCCATGCATAATTCGTGAATAATTCGTCCCCATTTACTGTTTTCGTCTCATTGCTGTCGCTCTATCAATTCGTGTTGTGACTGTGTCTCTCTTCTTGTATTAGAACTGTCTCTTCACTCCCTCTTCTCGCTGGCCACATCATCGCCTTGTATCGATTTGGTAAACAGCGCGCAGTTTACACACTGTAAGCTCCAGTTACTCTTCAAGTTGTGTAGTTTGTGCTTGTTTCAAGGCTCCTGGAAACCCAAATTCCACACAAAGTGGATTCTTTCACAATACTAGTCTCGGGGTGGCCCATCTGGTTCGTGTTTTCCAAAGGTCACGTGAATTGCATCCATCCTCCAATATTGTGTCTTTTCCCCGTCAGCGCCACGAATGCCCATTGTTTGAATTCCAAGCGTTTCTCTTCTTCCTGTTCGCTCTGCGTTGCCCTCTTTCAGCTTCCTCGCTTTATCCGATCTAACGATCTCATCTAAAATGATTGCTCTATTGCTTCCATGCCCTCCATACTCGTGACACACGCAAACCCATGTCTCCTCGTGCTCATCTTGCCCTTTGGATGACCCCTCTGCCTTTGCTCCGTTTGAATATCGAATTTTCCGTCCAAATTGTTCAGTAATTACTCTCCATCTGTTCCTCGTGTTACATTCGACCCGATTTCTGCGTGTTCTTGCTATTTGCTTCATGTTTTCAATGGATTTGCAGTATGAACTCGGTCTGAGTTCATATACTCGATTCGAAGATAAGCCATGGCCTCACCGGGGGATCAGATGGCGGCCTCGACGACGTCCTCGACGGCGTCGGAGGTGAGCCTCTGCATGGAGCGAGTGAAAGCTGTGCGTCCTCTCGTTGTTCGTAAGCTTGTCGAGGTGATTTAGTCAAGAAGAGTATCGGAGAAGTCCCTTGTGGTCGTGAAGTTATGATTGTATCAAAGAAAACCATCGGAGAAAATGCTTGAGTGCCCCCTTGTGGTTGTGAAGTGTTTTTATTGGGGCTGAAAGTTTAATTATCGAGGAAAACATTGGAGAAAACTAAGCTTGTCTCCCCTTGTGGTTGTGAAGTGTGCATATTTAGTTAGCTTTCCGTGACGTGGAGTCTCATGGGGAACCAAGGTGGCGAAAGAGTCTGTCGAGACGATTGGAGTGGTGTGAATCCTTGTGGCCCACAAGTTGTGGGTGACTCTTACTCTTCTGCGGATGCTAGTCATAAGCGCAAATAGCTCAGAGGCCAGTCATAGGCTGATGAGGTTCTGCGGGTAATCAAAATTGGATGGTTGAAGGCAGTTTCAATGGCTTTCGAAGATCAACTGGGACGGAATCACATAATGCCTTGAGTACAGTCAGTGTCAATAGCGCGTAGAAAAGTGTTCAGGGTCACGCAGGGTTTGGGAGCGGCCGGGGTTCCGCTGAGATGGAGTTAAGATAAGACCCGGACCGTGTTCTTGGTTGATCGATCAGAGAGGGGGTTTACAGTTAGCATAACCGGAAGAATAAGGAGGGGCGCGGTTGGAGAGGCGGAATCAATTGATATTCTCTGTGCCCCGTGGGTTTTCCGTCGATTTCTCTGTTGTCTCTGTGATGTCTAACAGTATGCAAGCCGCCCTCTCGCTCTGTGTCTCTCTTTCCGCCCAAAGAAGATAGAGAAAGAAAGATAGGGAGAGAAAAGCAGTGCTCCCCTCCTCCCTTTCAATCACTGATTCACCAGAGACGCCCTGCTACTACAACACTTCCTAGTTTTAGTAATACCCCCTTCCGTATCGATCTCGCGATTACTGTAACTGTAGCTACCGTAATCGATCGATAATCGTGGCGAGAGAAGGGGGTGTCCCCTGATCAAAGTGTCGATGCATCCTTATCAGCGTCGTCGGCCGACGGCCCCCTCCCTGGTCAGTATCAGTATCACATTACGCGACTATTTTCCATGATTGGCTCGTCTTTCCCTCAATGATTCACTCGAATCAACGCTATCAATCGATAGTTTTGGCGCATTTTCGCGATTTGCATAACGCGTAAGAACATCAGCGCACTTTTCGCGAGAAGATTGACGCGTTTGAAGTTCGAATTCGCGAGAGGAATATGATTCATAGGTTGATACCCAAGGGAGAAGAGACGCGAGAGAGAATCGGGAAGAATAGTTGACAGAAGAGCCCCCCTCCACTTAATCATATGAGCGCTCTCCCGTCCGTCGCTCTTTATGAAGGATGTGGGAAGAAAAGAGAGTAGGTCACAAGTAGGGAATTGTTCACTAAACAATGCATACTCTGCTCTGGAAAGGGGCTAGAGAGGGGGCAGAATGGAGAGACAGAGATGTAGTGGGCAGCCATAGGTTAGACGGGGTACTTAGGGACAAGTCGTTAGAGGGGAATAATGTCTCTGCGGGAGCTAATTAAACTGAATTATGGGCATTGGAACGGGATTTGATCGGGCTGAAGAGGTATGATTCATGTTGTCAATTTGTGGTTGTTGTCTCTTGTCCAACTCTGGCTAGATGGCGTGGCTTGTAGTGAGAATAAACAATTATGGATGAAGCGATGGTGGTCCTGTAGCGATGTGTAGTTATTGATTAGTGACTACTGTAGGATTGATAGTCTCTCGATCAATCGATAATCTGCGGCAGGTCGTGTACGGCTCGGGCGGCTCGCCATCAATGGGCGCTGCGGAGGAATCGACGCGAGTCATGAGCGAGAAGGTACGGTAGAAGTACGGTATCGATCGGAAAAAATCGATATCTTTGCAGTTTTACACTTTATCAATCGTTCAAGGTAATCGATAAATCGCAGGGTACGGTAGACCAAGATTATCGATTGATTTGCAGGTGCAAAACCTCGCGGCAAGCATCTACAGGGAATTCGAAGGGATGATAGCTGCAGTCGGCGAGGACTCGGTCAAGGTATTGATTTTTTTTGTTATCGTTTTATATTATTGTTAGTGTTTTTGTTATAGCAGCGCTATAGGAGAGTGATCACCGCTATCAAATCTCTCAGGTTCTTGAAACATTCGTGGAACTTGAAACCAGCAAATTTTGGAGCTGCGCAAAATCACAATTGTTAGGGATCCTTCTTCGACAATTCATTTCGATTCATTAAATTCATTAGTAATTGTTAATTAACTTACATTCAATTAATTAATTAATCAGAACCTGATGCCGCTGGTAGTGAACGTGCTGGAGGCGCTGGATCTCTCCTATCTGGAGAAGGAGGAGATGAGCGTGGATCTGGAAATGTTGAAGGTTAGTAATTAGCTTTTTAGGTGATGTTAGGCTGGTTTTTCAAAAAGGTGAATGAAATGAGGATGCTGATAATAGTAAGTTTTTTTCTCAAAAAATAAGTACCAAAGCGAAACGAGCGGCATGATACTTGACGATCTCGTGGTTTGCACTTTCGTTGTAATAAGAAGATCGCGTTGGTAAGCAATGCGATGACGTTCTTCTATTCTCGAAAATTAATAACTAGAAGATTGATGATAGGTGTGTTTTGATGGTCAAATGTTTCAAGTTTCACAGTGCCATATTAGCGGCTATAGGCCATTGATGCTGATCGGCCGAACTCTGCGATTGTGAAATAATATTTATTTTTAATATGACATTAAATAATTGAGTCAATGTTCGCAGGAAGACAACGAGCAGCTGATCACCCAGTACGAGCGGGAGAAGCAGCTACGGAAGGCACAGGATAATGTGAGTACAGTAGTATACGGTAGTTATCGATTTTGGTGATTGACGAGGCGAACAAGGTAGTTGGTGATGGTTGCAAGAGTAGGAAAAGCAGCTGAGGAAGACGCAGGATACTGTGAGTCAATCGATAGTTCAATGCTCAACGAGATACGGTATGGTGGAGATACTGCAGGAATTGATTTGATGCAGTGAGGATGGTAGGGGAGGCATCGATCATGGTGGATAAGTGTCATTCATAATCTCAAATCAGGATCCATTGAATTCTCTCTCTTCAGTATTGCCATTATGGAATTTCTGAAACGCATTTTGTTGAGGAAGAAATCCGACGCGTCATTCTAGATTTTCCGTATATTTATTAATTCGGAGTACTACGCCGCAAGACATTGCTTTACGCAATCGAGTGCTGCTGATCTGGGGCCGCTGAAACAGCTATGGGACTGGCTTTTACGTGTTATTTCCCAAATCTGCAGTCCTTTTCTAGATTTCTTTTGAATTATTTTAATTATTCAAAGTTTTGTTTTTTCAAAAATCATTATTATCCTTTACAGAAGTACATCGAGATCGAGGATGGGCTGATCGGCGAGCGGAAGGAATTGGAGACGAAGATAGAGAGTCTCGAGTCGATCATGAGGATGCTCGAGTTGAAGGCCAAGAATGCGACTGATCATTGTGAGTTGAGACGCTATTCTACCTATTTATGCCAGAGTAGAGGTCAAAAATAATGGAAGTAGGGTTGAAAATGATATTTACTACCCTTTTCTGAAAGTCTGTAGGTCGAGAGTATCGTGCGGGCGTTGGAATTATCAACTGTGGAAGAAATGGGATACTTTGTACGCTCCTTGAAACGCGCAAGCGCTTGTGAATTGCACTTGATGCAGGTCGTTGGGAAATGCTTTTGTTGGTTGGAGAATTTAATGAATTAAAATAAAATCAGATTGTTGGGACATAGGCGATAGTTTGATTGATCCTTGAAACGCAATTTTCATTGGGGGAACTTCTCCAGAATTGATAACTTTGACATGTGTAGGCACTTGAGCCGAACTTTCAATAACACCTCCAGCTTTGTCTTCCTCTTTTTATCTCTCCCATTTCCCTCGCTCTCTGACGCAACACTTTTTCTCTGCCGCTCTCCTCATTCACACACTATCTCGTTCCCATGGGAGGATTCTTCTCCCATTTCGGAGAGCAAACAATGCAGACGGAAACGAGGAGCAACCAGCGCTCGCTCATTTTTGCGTACTATCTCGCCTCCGTCTGACTGTCTGACGCGTCTCCTGCTTTCACGCTCTATCTCGTTAGTACGACAGCTTACCGCAATTGTGGCGAAGAAGTTGTTAGTTTCCTCGAAAAAAAAAACGGAACATTACTCAGAACTGGGATGTGAACGAGAAGTATTCAGGGAACTCTGAAGCAGCGATGAGCGGAGTTGTTTGATTTTAATTCTAAAGAAATAACTGGGAAAATTGGAAATCTCAGCAGCAATGATTGATGAATGGACTGTGAAACACCAATATGGGTGAGAAATGATGGACGTAATTGCAGCATCGAGACTCGAGGAGAGAGAAGCTGATCAGAAGGCGGAGTTTGAGAGACTGCACGAGAGGTGAGAGGGGGGATGATCTTTGGTCTTTGGTCTTTGATCTCTCGGCCGGCAAAGTCTGATTTAGCAGTAAACGTTGAAATGTTGAATGAGAAAAAATGTTTCTGCGTGTAAATCCTTTGATTACGAGTCCTTTCGATTTAGTCGTTTTCACACGTGGTTGGCTGATTTGTTCTCGATCATAATGTTGAAAATCCTGATTGTTGTGTTGAGCATCGGGTGAATTTGAGGCTCTCGGTTGCCATGAATTTGTTGAATGATGACGGTCTGATCCACTTCTGGTTCAGAAAAATCGATTTCCGTTGTTGACTGGCTGTAGTGCCTTGCGTGTTTGAGCCGCACTGCTAGATGAAAAGAGTAGAATTTCCTTGTTTAATGATTCTATCAGATTTGCTGCTCTAAAAACATATTTATTTAACTAATTAGCTTAATTAATTAACTAATTCCAGATACAACGTGCTCCTCCGGACGCATATCGACCACATGGAGAGGACGAAGTACCTGATGGGCTCGGACAAGTTCGAGATGATGAACAGCATGCCGGTGCCCGGCCAGCAGATGAGGGGCGGCAAGTGAGTGAATAACAATAACAACAATAATACAAAAACAATAACAACAATTGAAAAACAACTATAGAAAACAATAGAATATTAGCATGATGCTGGGGACATGGTAGGATAGGGAGGCTAGTGAGAGTTGATAAACAGCATGCCGGTACCAGGCCAGCAGATGAGGGGAGGGAAGTGAGTTGTAGTTTGATCTTTTGGAGGTTGTTTTTTTATCTCTGTCTATTGTGTTGCCAAAAAGGCGAAAACAGCCGTGAAATTTAATAAGCCACTAGGTGGGGTTGAGTGTCAGTGAGCACGTATATAAAGATTGAGTTGAATACCGTCAATGCTACTTCGGCTATCAGTGACAGGATAATCAAAGTGTATGAATCTTTCGCTACGACGATCATCCAAATAAGGTTTCATGTAAATGCGATAGCACTGAATACACAAATTTCCATTGAATCATCTTCTCCTTTCGTATCCCTTATTATTCCTTTCACAGACTTGGCATGGCGACGTCAGTGGACGCGTCATCGATTCGCGGCGTCTCCGACCTCATCTCGGCACACATGACGCAATCGACGACGATGGACGTCAATCTGGCGAACCACATCTCCAACGAGGGTACGGTAGCGTATCGACTACTGATTGTTTTACTCGTTGCGGGGGTCACCAGGTTACGGTACGGTGTCGGTACCTCAATTGAAGATGGATACAGAGGTGGTGGAGAGTTTGTCTGTGATCGAGGACTGACTTTTCACTTTTGTTTCGGTATCTGAGACGTATGGATTTTCAGTGGACTACCAGGACGAGTTCGGCTCGCCGTCCGACATCGAGACTTCTCCGAGGGAAGACGAGGAAGAGGCGGAGGAGAGGAGAAGGAGAGAGACTGCAGGTTAGATCGGCTTGTTGAACAGTGTTGATTCTTACGGAATGAGAAACGGCGCATGAGTCTGGCCATTTCCTAGAAAAGTTTTGATATACTTGTTGGAGCGGCTGGGTTAGAGAGATCACATTTGACGTCTCTAAAGAGCTTTTGTGCGTTGGTTGAAACCCGCAATGGAGCAAGTTGTTTTTCCCCTGATTTATGTGCTCATGAAACTGAGTCGGCAGCTAGTCAAGTCTCCTTGTAGATTATCCGAAACAGTGTCAATGGAGGGACCTTCACATTTTGTACATTAGTGTTTTTTTCTAATAATAAGACGAGACTTCCTTTAACCAACCCTGTCTGGAAGTATTATCTTTGAGAACCTGGTGTAACATGGATACTAGTGGTGCTTTTTATTGAAAATAAATAAATAATTGCAGTCGCCGCCTCCTCGCCAGCGTCCGCGCGCGGCGGACCGACCTCGCCTGCGGATAGTACCAGAGGCCCGCCCGAGCGGATACCAGTGTGAGTTGGTGGCGGGTGAAGGAAAATATTTAGGGAAAAACAACGCAACCGGGTGTCGAGGGCGATAATAACCACAATGCGTGTTATCGTTTCTAGAAACTGTGATAAATAGCCTTAGATCAAGCCTTGGATAACGTTGTGGTCCTAATGATTATTCTGGATGATAAAATTTCAGCGATCGCGGCGAGCCGGACGACTCACTAGGCGCGGATCTTACAGGTATTTATCGATTTTCTTGCCCTTTCGATTATCATATCCCTGGGAATCCTCATCCACACCATGCACCACCCCCATAGTTAGTTAGTGTGTGCGTGTGTACACAACAACCCAACACAACCTCCTCAGTTCGGATTACTGTAGACTGCAGATTACGGTAGATGAAGCGATCGACCCCGCTGAACAGAGTTAAAAACCGTTTTGCTTTCTTTTTTTGGACAATATTTGGGCTTTTCGTTCTTGATTCCGAATGAATTTTACTCACCCCACCCTTCTCTCTTCGCAGGAAACCTCGTAGACCCCGCGGAGTTCGCTTCAGCCGGTAATTATCGATTGATTGATCGATTGATAGCTCGTGATTGCTCCCTAGCCCCGCCCACTGGTGGTACTTCTGCACTTCAAGCCCTAATTTTGGAACGAGTTGGCCGAGATTGAAGTGCAGAAGCCCCACCCACCCCAAGATTCTCAATGTTGTAATGTGCGCCTGCTGAAACCGTGAACAAACTGTCGTCAAATTGTGACTCGCACCCAGATTTACCCATTCATTCCCGAGCCTGACCGCACATTCCTAAACATCTCTCTCGTAGATTGCTCGCTCCTCCTAAGTTTTAATGGTCCTATCGCGCATGATGTGGTAGGTACGGTAGGTAGGCTACCGTGATCCCGCTTCCTTCCTTTTCTTTGCTTTCTATCTTGTCGTGTTGTGCAGACGCGGACACGTCCTCGGAGCATCCGGAGTCGGCACGTGGACGCGTCACGTCACGCGTCATCACGGACGCGGACATCGACGGCCTCGCGGACGCCTCCTTCGACGATTTCGAAGACGACGAAGACTTTGTCGTCCGCGTCGCGGCTGCGGCGCGTACCAGCACGACGTGCACGACGGACTCGGCGGATGTGGCAGGTCGAGACTAGAGTGTAGTCTAGAGTGGTCGTGCAGTCTGTAGTTTGTAGTCTGATCCCGACCCCCGCTGTAGCTTTGTGAGAGTGTGGCATGTGCTTGCTTATTGGATGAACGGCCTATCCTAAGTTCCGCCTCGATTCTTGGTTTTGCAGTGTGAGTACACCACGAAAATGGTATTTTTTCAGTAAACGACACATTCATCGGTAAGATATTGGAATACGGTAACGAGAGAATGTCGTGATGTGACTGTTTTGTGTGAGAGAGGGCGATGATTTTGCATTGATTAATTCGAACGCTATCGTAGACTGAAGAAATGGTAAGAGAGCAAAGATCGGCGCGCCTCTAACCCTGTTGATGTATGTCATAGTGCGATGATGATATTGCGTATGGATGACGAAACGAAAATGACTGATCGTGAGGAAAAATGAACCGATTCAGGCATGGGCCGCGAGGTGGAGAACCTGATCAAGGAGAACACGGAGTTGCTGGATATGAAGAACGCCCTGAATATCGTCAAGAACGACCTGATCGCGCAAGTGGATGAGCTGAGCAGGTGATTAATGGATTGTTAATTAATTGAAAACTCAAAAATTTATTAGTTATTAGACGGCTAAAGATCGCCCAGGTGGATGAGCTGAGCTAGTGAATAATAGTGGTTGATTAATTAGTTGTGGATGAAAAGTTGCAAAATTACGATGAATTGATTGGTCAAGGAACCTCTCGTGTATGTATGAATCGTGAAACGGCGATATGTGATGTGGGGAAGCGCAGCCAAATTACGAAGATGCGAATTTTGAACTGATTCAGTAGTAGTAGTATTTTTTTTGGCCTTCGCATATGGGCATGATTGGAAAGGTAGCTTGCGACGTATTCATACGCTGACACTGCAACATGCATTTGTCCGGATTGCCATTACTCTCGAACGCTTCGAATGAAATGCGAAGCGCGTGCAGGATTCTTCGAAAATTAAAACAAATTCCTTTCTCGCTCATTGGATCACCATTCCCAGTTTCATGATCGAGTCTTATGCACGTGATATGTTGTTTGGTCAATGCCATTTTCTTCATATTTCAATTATAAAAATATATCATTTCCAGTGAGCAAGAGATCCTGCGCGAGGAGATCCGCTCGCACGAGATGGTACGCGCCAAGATGGGCGAGACGATTACCGGACTGGAGGTAAGGATTACGGTAGAGAGATCGATATTCAGGGTGGGGTACGGTATCGCGGAATGACGGTTACGGTATCGCACATCTGTTATCACGGTTACGGTATAGTAGTTGTAAGGAGTACGGTAGTTGGCTTACGGTAATTATCGATCGATTTCGTCAGGTCGAGCTGAAGCTGATGAAGCAGAAGCTGGCGGACAAGGAGACGGAAGTTGATGAGGTGAGAAATTATTTTGGTTGTGATTCCGATGTTTCGACGACGAATTAGTGATGGGTGGAGATGTGAGTGTCTTGAGGAGCACGTGGAACAGCGATGTTCCGTTGACGATTTGCCAATTATTTCATTCTTTATATACTTTAGTTTGTTTTAAAACCCGCATACAAGAGATGCCCATTAGTACAATAACGAGATGTTGGTGTCTTGAGGAGCCAGTGAAACAGTGATTTATCTCATTTTCTCATTTTGGAAGCTTCCGTTAGCTGCAGATTGCACTACCAGTACATTGGATGAGGCGTGAAATCAAAAATGGACATGTTAGAGAGTAGTTAATTGAATCTATTCAAATATTATTTATTCATTTAATAATCAACGTAATTGCAGAAGGAAGAGGACGTGCCGATGGCGCAGCGCAAGCGGTTCACGCGAGGAGAGATGCAGCGAGTGCTGCTGGAGAGGAACCAGTACAAGGTACGGTAGTCAGTTGGCGATTGAAGAGGGGAGATGCAGTGACTACGGTAGTATCGAGTCGTTTGGCGATGGTTACGAGAAAGATAAAAGAGGGTACACGCTGATTAGGAGTCGCACTGGTAGCTGTAGTTGTGAATTGCTATCAGAAATCGATCGTCTTCTGGAGGGTGTAGGAAAATAAATCATACCTCACTATTATCGGTAAGTTGAGTACTTAACTCGCCGTACTCTTAGGATTGCCTTCGTATGCTCAAAGATGACGCCATCTATCGGGATATTTGCAGGAGCGCCTGATGGAGCTGGAGGAGACGGTCAAATGGACGGAGATGCAGCGGGCGAAGAAGGCACAGGCGGGCACGGGTGGAGCGACGAAGAAGCAGGGAGGCATGTGGGACTTGTGAGTTATCGATTTGTTTGTCGGGGCACCCTAGGAGCGCCGGGTTTGAAGGAAAAATAGGATGTGGGGCTTGTGACAATGAGCTGATCGCGCTTTATTGAGTGTAGCATCGAAAGAATGTTTGAACGATGAAATCCTCAAGTTCCATTGGATTTCGATAGCATTTTTTTGTAGAGAGGGCTCGAGCTATTGAGAAACCTTCGAGGTTGGAAGTTATGAACGGTTGATGAAACGCAATCTTTGTAGCTTCGCGGGTCTCTTCGGAGGAGACTCGGTGCCGCCCCCAAGGAGAGGCAGGAACTCGGGTGAGGAGTTTAATTAATTAGTTAATTATTATTCTTATTTTGTAACTAGTAATGAATAACGTCTCGGAGGAGCGGGAGAAGCTTGTGCGAGGATAAGATATTTTTTCCGTAAAAGTCTTGTGTCTATCAATGCATTACCTGAGTTCTATAATTGATCTACCGGTGAAACCAGAATGGAACTTTGGCTCATCTCCTGTCTAGAAAGTCTACAGTCAGAAACAGTGCAAAGTTTTATTTTATTAATTAATTAAGTATTTAATTAAGATCCGATCTCGCGCAAGGCGACGTCGAAGATGACGAAGAGCGCCGACTTCATCGACGGCGATGTGTGAGTTTTCCCCTTTTTTCTTGTTGTAATGACATGATTTCTTTGAGTTTCACCTAGTATTCTATAATGCTCGTAAAGCAGTGAAAGCAATGAATACCCGGCTGAAAGTCCTCTATAGGAAACATTTCCCTACATTTGGGTGCATCTGGCCTGTGATCTTTTCGCTTCCCGGAGCAACCAAGTACTCAATCAAATTGCTGGACCAATTGTTGTAACTATCCTTTGCGAGTAAGAAAATCATTACAATTCCAGTGTCTCGGAACGTCGACACGCGGAACGCCGCGAACAGTACCGCCAGGTGCGCGAGCGCGTGCGCAAAGCGGCTGCCGGAAGGCTGGAGGCGTGCGGATGGAGCGTCGCGCCGGCCGGGGAAGGTAAGGAGGTTGATAATGATTAGGGGAAAACGTGGAAGATCCGGGTTACTGGAGCTATAGATGTGCTGGGGAACGGAGAAAAAATTAATGTGAGTGGATGGATTGGCGAGTGTAACAATCAAAAATATGAGGTAGATCAAATAATGCGAATATTCTCTCTTTTCATGGCAATTACCTAGTAATGACGCAAGAACTTGCAGGTTCCTCCTCCTCCATCCCGCCGTCGGTGCCCGTGCCGGTGTGCTGCCGCCCTCTGCTCGACCAGCAACCGACGCTCAAGGTGAGCAGTGGGGCATTAGGGGAATAGGAGCAGCGTGGCTCCTCCCGGAGTCTACCTCGATGCGATATGTTGTATGTACGTGCTAGATCAGTGGTCACAGAGAAGGAACTAATAATCTATCGCAGTTACAATTAGAGTGGGATGACAGTTACAAGAGAGGGGTCAAGGCATTGCTGGGTTACAGTGGTGGTAGATTACTCGATGTAAATTGTGAGGGCAGTGCACTCCAGCTCAATGTTCTTACAAAAAATTTCAACAAGGTGGTTGTGGCGCGTTGCAGGAGGAGTATTTGACTGCCCTCGTTTGGGGTGCCTATTGGTTAGCAGATTTAGCCTTTTGAATAAAAATAAATCAACCTCTCGTGCAATTTTTCTTGATAGTTATTTTACCCTTTCTACCGTACTCCTTGTAGGTGTGGTGCGCCACGGGCGTGATCCTGCGGGGCGGCCGCGTGCCCGCAGGCGGCGCCTTCATCGACGGCCAGCAGTCGGCCGTGTTCGGCAAGGCGGCCGCCGTGGTTGCGGGCAGTCCGTCAGTGGAAGGTCAGTTGCGGGATACTTACTCCGGGTATAGAAAGAGAGGAATATGCTGTGCAACTATGAGTCTGTGTGCAGAGCGGAAGGTTGACGCGTACAAATGGTTAAGTTGGTGCTCTCTTATTCCTTGTGGCTTTCAACTTCACGGAGCTGTAATAGTTGAGAGGATCGCGTTGCATCCAATGCTTCTTGCTTTATGGCCGCCCAACAAAATTAGAGGACACCAGGGGAAATGGTGCTGTGAGAATTTTAGTTTCGCGATTCCTTCATGTTCAGGCTTGATGATCGCATCCGATCGAGCCTTCTTAGCATCTCGAATAATTACAATTATAATATTATCCTCTTCCAGCCGCTCCTCTCCCCACCACTCCTCTGCCCTTCGATCTCTCCTCCGAGTGGGCCTCGTCGTCGATGGTGTGGGTCGCGAGCAGCAATCAGGTGAGGATTATCGATTGATTTGCGGTAAATGTGGTACTGTAAGTCTTACTACACAGTGTATGATAGCAGGCTATTGATTTATGTGACAGAAGATGCTGTAGGAGTAGGTGGGTTGGAGACCCGGTGATAAGGAGATGCAAGAGTGATACGAGTAGAATGCATTCTAGATGAGCTGATTCTTGGTTCGTTCCTGCTGTTGAAAATCATTCATCTAAACGAAGATTTTTTTTATCGTCTCCCTGTGATTTCGTTATGCGGAAGATCTTTATGATTCGAAGGAATCATACAATGGAATACTTCTGAGATCTGTTATTTTGAATAAAATTTCTTCGATATTCTTATAGCAATCAAGCTGGGTTTTTTAAAATCTTTTTTCTGAAATATAATCAATGATCAGGGCCGCTCGCACGTCGCCATCCTCGACGCGAACAATCCGAACAACGTCGTGGACGCCTTCCACGTGTGCGACTCCCACCTGCTGAGCATCACGTCGGTGCCAGGTGAGGGGGCATTGGAATAAACCGTTCCGGACACTAACAAATTGCGACTGTTGCTTGTCTGTTGTTAAAGACGTGGAGATACGAACTGAAAGCGTAAGGTTTAGATGGCATTGTCTTAATATATTTAGGGATTGAAACTTTTCAATTTTTTTTCTGGTGTCAGCTTCCATCGCACTGACTTGGAGAGGTACTTAATTCGGGTTATCAATGTCCATTGCTTGAAACCACCGGGTACCAACTCTTTTTTCGGCAGACTGAATCATCCTACTGGAAATTAATTTATGGAAAACAGGATGATTGGTCGTTGTGAATAGTAATAACGAAATAAACCAATAAGTTCATTTCATACTTTTACAATCTAATCATTCTCGTATTGCAGGCGTCTTCGAAGCGGACACGTCAATGGACGAGGTGGAAGCAAAGAAGCTGCTGAGAGGCAGTGGAGGATTGAAGGAGTGCCCTGCTGGTGAGTGGGATACGGTGCGGGTTACGGTAGTAAGGAATACGGTAGAAGAAGTGGTCAGGGATCAGGGAGGAAGCGGCATCAGCGCGTTTAGGGTAATCTCCTGCAATTTGTCCAGCAGGATTGCTGTCGCGGTGGTTCGGTAAAAAGCAGTTGTTGGAACATAATGCAGTTAACTCGGATTGTCCTATGTAAACTAAAATTTAAAATTAAAAAAAAACTGTTTAACGTCAATCAATTAAGGCCTGGACCCGGTCGAACTCGGCTGCATCGAGTGGTGCGAGCTGCGGCGGCTGGAGGCTGCAGAGGACGGCGTGGAGACGCTCTGCACGATCGATCTCAAGCCGAGTCCCGAGCGGAAGCGAGACTGTGAGTCGGGAATACGGCAGATTCTTCGAGGGATACTGTAGTAGGTGGTTACGGTGCTCGAGGGGTTCGGTGGTTACCCTAGTCGATGGGGGTACGGTAGTAGAGCGTAATCTGAGGCATACGGTAATCGATTAACTTCGTATGATTTGCAGTCAGCGTGAGCGAGGTGGCGCCAGGCGGCACGGACATTGCCGGTGAGTGCACGTTGCTGTGTCGTGTTATGTGCGTGTCGCAAGCCTAACCCGTTGATCCCGTCTACGTTCACGTTCCTTGTACGATATTATTCCGAATATTAGAACAGTATCATGTTTTAATATGCCCGTGTCGCACGCATACCCCTTCGATCGAGCCAACTTACTTGGTTTTAACATAGAATACTTCTCCGAATACCAGAAACTTCGTCACTGGTCCATTGGCATTTTCGACGTATTCATTCCTGACCTGCACTTTGTATTTTTTTGAGAGATGGTCAATAACCGAGTCTAACCTAATTTGCGTACTCGACAACACTAATCCATTTTTGTCTCTCAACTCGACAGTTTCTATCCTCGTCCTCGTTATTCGAGAAAACAGAGATACACTTTGGATGTACAATACTCGTTCGGCACGCCTCTGTCTGACTACCGTAGTTGCAACGCATCGATTAGGTCTACCGTAACATTCATGTCCGTTTCATCATGAACTGATCAGAGCTAGCGAACGTTTACACGTTGAATCGATCGTTAACGTGAGAGATACCGTAACCCGTAATAGCTACCGTAAGACTCGCATCGCCCTGCCTGTGTGTGCCTCTCTCGATCAATCGATCGATCGATTTCCGCCTCGCTCTCGCCTGGATACCGTACCTGTACCGTATGCTCTTCCAGCATCGTGGAGGCGGGGCGAGACGATACCGGAAGGCGAGGAGGCGCGCGAGTTCTCGCCGACCGTGCGCGGTCCCTGCATCGCGCTCGAAAAGTGGACGGAGCAACGAGTGGAGCGAAGAAAGCGTGGAGGTAGGGAGAGTGGCTGGAGTGGTGTGTGCGATGTGTGATACGGTAGCTATCGATTGAGGCATACGGTAGAATAGTGATCACAGAGTGGCGTTTGTTGGTTGCGGTCTGCACTAAAGTTGAGTGTCTTGCCTGCGATTTGCGAGTGTCTTTGCTCATTTTTCACTTTCTTGCGTATAAAAGAGGCAGAGGCGTGCCAATTGACATTCAGACTTTGGCCTAGCATAGATTCAATGAAGCGCACCTTTCCTGGTCTATTCTTTCCTCTGTCGTCCTCAGTTTTGCGTTTGCTTCGTTCACTGTGTTTGCCTCTGCTTTTGCTTTGATAGAGATCAAAGATCAAGATGGAAAATTGCAGAAGAAACACCGCCGCGGCGCGTCGGCCGCTCCGCACTGCCGCCGCACATCCGCGACGCGATGGCCGCGTACGACGCGGTCGCGGGCGCGGACGGCTCCACGGCCATGGACACGGCGCAGCCGACCGTCTGGATGGGCAGCCAGAACCAGTAGTGAGTTGGAAAATTGAGCTCTGGAGAAAACTACCCGAAATATTGTTGTACGAAGTGCATAGGAGTGATCCAGTTTCAAAAAGCCTCTAATTACAAGACATAGACTTTTGATTGATCGGAGGTACTTTTGGTAGCATTGTAAAAAAAAATTTTTTTGAAAGGCGCATTCATTCGTCTTTCCAACTTGCTGATTCATAGCCTTGTGAAAGCGCCCATAGTTGCGATAATTCCAGTGCGTCTATCGAATTTTGAATAAATCCAGCCAATTGCAGCATCTACATCCACTCGTCGATCACGGACTGGCGCAAGTGCCTGCGGAGGATCAAGATGCCGGACGCGGTCCTGGCCATCGTGTAAGTACAGACGACGTTTACTATTAGATGGTCATGTAGAAATTTCGACTAGAACGAGTATGGTGGGGCGAGGGCGACGATTGCATACGGTAGCCGATGCATTGCAGGTACGTGGCGGGCCGCGTGTTCGCCGCGCTCGCCAACGGCACGATCGCCGTCTTCCACCGGAACAAGCGTGAGTCGGATTGATCTTTGGTCTTTGAACTTTTGATCCAGTTTGAACTTTGGGAAAGAAGTGCATGTTAGTTTCACGAGTACTAGAACATACAAGATCGCTCCGGAAACTGATCGTGATCGGTGAGAGAGCATATACAAATATCTTTGTGTGATCGAAGAAAGTTGAGTTTCTCGTAGTCTCACTAGGAAGCCCCCAAATTTTAGCAGCTACCACTAGTTTGTGGTTTCGTTCGCGCTCCATTACCCTAACTTTCGATGTGCATCAATGCTGTCACTTCCTGATCTAGAAAGTAAAGTAATAGCTTTAAAATGTAAGGCAATTAGAAAGGACAGATAAAATTCCATTCCTTGCAGACGGCACATGGTCGGACGAGGGCTACCACGTGATTCTGGTCGGACGGGCCTTCAACTCGGTCCGCAACCTGACCGTGGTGGAGGGCCGACTGTGGGCGGCTTACAAGAACTGCATCGTCGTCATCAACCCGACCACCCTGGATGTGGAGGTGCGTGCTAGGAGCGACGGGTTGGGGAGGGGGGGGGGAGAGTGAAGAAGGATAGCGCCGCGAGATCGAGGGTGCACGGTGCTTACAAAGCAGTGATGGGACATATTGTTTGATTGATCATCCTCGTTGCTTGGGAAAATAAATGTATTTGGATACTAAGAGGATCTAGGTTGCAGCAATTTCTTATTATGTGAGCAGTCCTAGCTTTGTAATCGTGTAGTTTTACTGCTTTGGAAAAAAAAGAATCATTCAAATCATTGAAGTTAGATGATGCACCAGCTGATGCATGGATGATGCATGGTCGGAGTTGGCTTATCGAGTTCAGATAAATAACTTTACAAATACTATACTACTCATTGAAACAAATAGAATCTGATAGGATGAGGATCTAGGATGCAGGAGAAAGTTATTCTCTGCACTGTTGGGACTAGGGGATACACTTTTCTCTATCGTTGCAAGTTGAAAACCCTCTTCGCTCTTTCCTCTTTCCAGGTTGCTTTAGAAATATGCTTATTATTTCTAGGTAGGTACAAGATGCAATGGTGTATTATCCTTAGACCGGTCGGCGTCTGGTAATTGAGTTCCGCTTTCGGGTCAACGAAAAATAATCTTGCAGGCAGCCTTCATCGCCCATCCTCGCAAGGACTCGCAAGTGCGCTCGATGCAGGCGGCCGGAGCCGGCGTTTGGGTCTCCATACGGCTGGACTCCACCCTGAGGTACGGTAGGCTGCAGCTATGTATTGATTGTGTGCGCCAAAAACAAAGCAGGTGGATGATTCGATAAAACTCTGTTTAGATTAGTTTAGATCCGTTTAGATTTGCAGCCTCACTAGAACATGCCAAGCGAACGCTCCATTTTGATCTCTTCTTTTGGGCCAAGTCTAAATTAATTTAAGTGCCTACAATCGCTGTCGTAATCAACTAGTTTTGGAGTCCTATGATTTGTCTCAATAGTCGATACTCTTGTACCATACGGGTACCGTAATACCTGCCTACAGTATCTCGTTCAGGCTCTTCCACGCGCGCACGCACGCCCATCTGCAGGACGTGGACATCGAACCGTACCTGACGAAGGTGCTCGGTGAGTTGATTAGCTGATTGGTTAATTAGCTACTTAATAAGTTAATTAGTTGCAGTTTCATTATAAGCCTTCTAGTAGCTTCAGAGGTGTTCCATTATGGAACTCCACAGGAGTTGTTGATTATGCTAGTGATTACAATCCGGTTCTGGAAACAAATTGTGTATTGAGCGTTGAATGAGTTATGATGATGAGATGAAACACGAGTTGCACATCTTCGTTATTCAGGCACCTCCCGCCTCGACTTCTCGTACGTGCGCACGACGGCGCTGCTCGTGTCCAATCGCCGGCTCTGGATCGGCACCGGAACCGGAGTGATCATCTCCGTCCCTCTGAGTGAAGGTAAGCACGGTACACGTATGGGTATGGCAGATCGATATTTGAGGCTTATCACCGACACTATTGAAGCCATCACGAAACATACAAGTCATTGGTGCAAATTTGTCGCCCATTGCAGCCATCGAGCACAAGGAGGGAGCCGGAGCCGGCGGGAAGAAGGCGGTGACGGGACCGGGAGGACCGGGAGGTCTGGTGCGAGTGTACGCCGGCGATGCGGCTGCAGGTAGTTGAACGTCGACTTAATCTTAGCCGTTGTCTTATTGTTAGTTTTCATCGAGGACTTGTCATTAGACTCGCCCGTTTACTCCCGACTCTTACTCCTGACAATGAAGTGCATGAATAATATTCTAATGATGGTTCGGCGTGCTCTTTGGGTGGGGTTTTAGCAGGCTTTGGTCAAGTGGACTTGCTGCAGGCGCTGCACCGGCTGCATCAGCAGGAGCAGCGAAGGAGGGAGAGGCGGCAACGGCTGCACCCAGCAAGGC
Organism: Pristionchus japonicus; assembly: GCA_900490845.1. Classification (NCBI taxonomy): domain Eukaryota; kingdom Metazoa; phylum Nematoda; class Chromadorea; order Rhabditida; family Neodiplogasteridae; genus Pristionchus; species Pristionchus japonicus. The sequence continues at coordinate 65,667 of LS504615.1, read as the reverse complement.
CTTCATCCCCTACTGCAACCTGACGCAGGTGGGTTCGAAGCAGGGGTGTGCGGCAACCACTATCTTCGGCAATCGGCAATAACGGCAATTGACGAAATCCAAAAATCGGCAATTGCCGGCAATTTCGGCAAGTCTTCCTGTACCTGTTTTTCCAATGTAAAAACCAGAAAACTTCATGTTTTGAGGCTAAAAAAGTGGCAAACAGCATACATTAGCTGGTTCAACATTTCAATAATTCGTAATTCGAAATCAAAATTCATTTAAATTTTTGAGTTAATCACTTTGATTTTGCTAGTTTTCATGTCAAAATTTGTTTCACATATAGCAGAAGTTCGCTTGCCGTTGCCGGCAAGCAATTTCGGCAAGCGAAACTCGGCAATTTCGGCAATTTCGGCAACCGGCAAGTGGCTTGCCGCACACCCCTGTTCGAAGTCATAGATTTGTAGAGGAGAAATTTAGGATGATGAGAGTTGGTTTCAATATGAGTACCGTACCCAACAAATCTAGATGATCTAGTGTTGCCGAGTTGGTACAGAAGGGGAAGGGTATGAGTTGCTCAATGGATAGCGAAGGGCCATTCCAAATATTACAACAAATATATTTGGAAGATTAAATTTTTATTTTTTTCCATTCTGCAGGCGCAGTTCTCGTTCCACGGTCACAAGGACGCCGTCAAGTTCTTCCTGTCCGTGCCCGGTGAGTCGCGTTTGTTCCTTCCAGACCAGTCTTTGGACTCGTAGTGCTGCATAAAAGCACGTGTATGAACATAGACGTTTGAGGGGGTCGCTAACGGTAAAGTTCTTAAACTCCGTGCCCGTGAGTGGCGTTGATCTGCTCTATTTTAATTTTTAGTTGCTGGTTTAGACCGATCAATTGCATTGATTAAATTACACACACAGGGAACTTGTTTTATGGGTGCGATGAAGCGCCAATGAGCTGCTTGAGTGAGCCATTGATTTACACTTCGGATTGAAGCATAGTTGCTAGACTCCTAGGAAAGAATAGATCTATGGGAATATTTTACTTTACTTTCCTTTTCTTCAGGCGAGTGCGCGGAGCTGGAGGACGGATCAGCGCCGCCCAAGCTGCTGGTGATGAGTGGAGGCGATGGATATATTGATTTCCGAGTTGGTGAGTGGTGAAGATTGCAAATTGGAGGGAGATTACATTAGCACATGCGAAACACGAGGAATTGTAATTCGCAGTCGTCCGTGGATCGTCGTATTTAAGTAAAAAAGAACTAAATTCGAAGAGGGTCTAGTGTGTTCAAAAAGTCGATGTTCTGTTACTGTCTTTCGGTAAAATACAAGCGCGATCCGGGGCGACGATAGTCCTGTGCTTCTGATTGTGAGTGCATCCAATCATTCTTTCTGTTACTGTTTCGTGATCACCAAAGTTTTATTTAAATCCAAGCACTGTGTGGCAGGGGAAAATATTGGCACTGTATTGAAAATGATGGGGATTCGGTAGTATTAGGTGCCTTCCTCAATCGCGAACGGACTCTTTTTGCAGGCGAGGAAGACGATGCCGCGCTTGCGTCTGATTCCGCGACGTCGGTGAAGTCGACGACGAAGACGACCTCGACGAGGGACATGTCCCATCTCATCATCTGGGAGATGGACGCCGATCGATAGATACCGTAACCGCATTATCGAATGATACCGTACCCCGCTAAGCAGTGCCTCTGCAAAGATCTCCCCTCATTGACCCACAGTTATGCTTTACCGTATCTTATTCTTGTACCTTTTTCATCATGTATTTGGATTTTTGTGAATATGTAATTTAGGCTATTTGTATATCGTCGATTCGCTTCCTCTGCTCTGCGTTTATTTGACTAGCATTTTCACTTCAAGCTTTTGCGGTCTCTTTCCTCCTATTGTCGCCCATTTCCACCATAGCTGAACATAGTATGTGCCGAGCTTTCCATTTTATTGTTCCCCTTGCATGCCTGAATCCGAAGATAGTATCGATCCGTTGACAGATATACCGTATTAGACCCCTACCGTAGTGCTTCCACCGTTTCTCTCTCTTGAATGGACCGCGCCACAATCTAGCCTCTCTCGTTTCCAGTCAGCTAAAACCAGTTCCAACCCCTGTAAGATCTAGTCTTTTATAAATTTGGGCTCGAACATACTTAGTTAGACAATCGATTAGTTATTCAACCCGCTCCTATTCGGTCATTTTCAATGTTCCCCCCGAAATCGTGCAATTCCATCCAATAATTCGTTCCAGTTCCCTGATTCTACCATTTTGTACCCTGAAGTGCGTTGTGTGACAATGTATTGATTACTGTAAACATGGTTGGCTAATCGATTATCGATTAGTATGTGATTTATTGTTCGCGCCTCTATTTTCCACTTGCTCTCTGTCCCCATTACAAGTAAGCTACGCCCTCCACCTTATCTCCCGCAGTTTGTTTCCCCCTTGCTTTCCTCCTGAAGTTTCCTCGTAACGAGTCGAAGAAGAGATCACAGTTGAGTGTCTGAATAAAAAATGTTTTTATAAAAGCAGTTATCGGTCGGACCACAAGAGTTCCGAGAGCTCTGAACGGTATCTGTGGAGTACGGTAGATGAATTTGGATTTATCGATCGATAATTAGGCAAATCATGTCCGTTGCCGCGCGCGTCGAGCACATCCGCAAGTCGATGCAGTTCGTGATCAAGCTCGGCGGTGAGAGATTACTGTAGGGATACGGTAGTCAACGGTTGTCCATCAGGCTCGATCCCGGACGCGCACCTCAACTACAAGCCAGTGGCTGGCAACGAGAAGGTATACGGTAGCACCGAATTACGGTAGTCAATCAATTATATACTGCGTAATATGGATTACTGTAACCAATTATCGATTAGGTGCTCGACTTCTACCACACGTTCGTTCCCAAGGAGGCGGGCGGCAAGGGTCTGGCGAAAGTGCTCGTCGAGGTTTGTAGTTTGTAGTTTGATCGCTGATCGTTGATCTCTCCAGGCGGGATTCAAGTATGCTGGAGACGAGGGCCTCAAGGTGCGTCCGACATGCTCGTACATCGCGAAGTGAGTGGTTTGATATTTTATCTTTGATAAAAGCCATAGTGGAAGAATGTTCTTTGTGCATGATGTTTGGAATCGAGATCTTTGGGAGATCAATCTTTGATCTCTACAGGTTCGTCGAGAAAGGCGCAACGCCCGAGCAGATCAAAGTGGTCGAAGACTCGTTCAAGCCCAAGATGTGATTTACCTGTAATATTTCGATGTAATTATCGATTTTTCTGTAGTATTTATGACGATTGCCCGTAGCAGTATGCCTGTAGTTACATGTAGTAGCAAATCCGGTTGACCAGAGGACTTTGTAAACCGTAAATAAATATATTCCAAAGCTGCAAAACATTTCTGGAGGTATGGGGAATTGAACCCCAGCCCTCTCGCATGCTAAGCGAGCGCTCTACCACTGAGCTATACCCCCGTGATGAGGGAGTCAGTCCGGTTACGTAATACAACGTGAGAGAAAGAGGGAGAGGAAGGGGAGTGTAGAGAAATGCACTGCGATCAACAGCCGGATTGCCCATTGTTTTAACGTATGGGCGCATGGTGAGGCTTAGCCTGACCAGAAGAGGATTCAACGGCGATTTTCGAAGTATTCGACGAGTCACAAGCACAAAGATCAATGCGGGTTTATTCTCAAACAGGAGAGGGACAGGGCAAGCACCAGAAGAGGATGGGAATGGAGCACTGAGTTTATGGAAATGGGAACACCGTCTCTCAATTTTACACACTATCTCGTCGGTTATGGGTGAGGGAGTGTGTGACATGGAGAGACGGCGAGGGAGTCAGAGGGAAATGCGGGGACGCTGAGAAGAACATGGGGGGTAAAGCACGAGGTAAAACCCGGGAGCAGGCAAGGAAATATTAGGGGAACCGTTTACGGTAGGGATTCGGTACTTATTGATTACGGTGGTGGCTTCTTCGCTCCTTGAGTACGGTAAAGAGACGGTCGGTGAGGATGTGAGTGTCATCCGAATCGATCGATTTCATCTCGTCCAGGAAGGCGATCATCCAGTCCTGAGCGGAAGAGGGCTTACGGTAGGTGGAATGTCGATTGGATTACGGTATTCGATTATCGATTACCTCCTCGGACGCATTCGGATTGGCGTGCTCGTAGTCGTTGAGAAATCGCTGCACCCGTCTGACCATGTCGCCAGCTTTTAGAACCAGATCGAACCCGAGCGGACGACGCTCAGGCTCGTCCGAGTGGGCTACGGTAGCCAGGGGTACGGTAGGAGAGGCCTACGGTAGTTGGATTACGGTATGATACGGTACAATCGATCTTACCGCCTTTCTCGCAGCAGCCGCAGCCATCTTTGCCTTGAGAATGGCCTCGATCTTGAGTTGTGCGTCCTGGCGTTGCTGCAGGGAACCGTATACGGTTGGATACTGTAGGTGTTAGAGGGTTACGATACGGGGTTACGGTAGGTTAGTATGGCTACCGTACCTTCTGAGCCGCAGCGTCGATCGATTCTTCGGCCGGGACAGGATCGCGACCCAGCGGCCAGGAGTTGGCCACCGGACTACCGTAATCTGCGGAGTCGTCGATCTCGGGCATCTGTAATGAGAAGATTGATTAGACTGACGGTGACTCTCTCAATTTCGCGTGCTCTCTCGCCTGCTCACTTTGGGTTCTTTCTTAGGTAGAGAATAGGCGGTGGCCAGAGCCAGACAGCAGAGTAGAAACGCTTTCTGCATCGTGGTGGCTGAAATGTTTATGGTTTGGGGTGCAGAATAAGCACGAGGAAATGATTAGTCACAAAGCGGCGCAGAAATGCATGGTTCCTGATGATTCACGGATGTTTCGGGAATGGAATGACGGAAAATGAAGGGAAATGATTGTTTTGGCACTTTGAAGTGGTCACTTCGCGACGGGACAGCTACGATAGAGAGGTTGAGGATATGGTAGTGACGTTTGTGATGAATCAAGGAGCCGAATGGATGTGCAGAGTGTGCAGATTGGGCGGAATTTTTGCGAGAAATGGAATGGTTGCATGATAAAACAGAATCGAGAAGGGAGAAACAACACAGTCAAGTGTTGACAGTTTGCATGTTGCGAGTGCATGAATGTACCCAGAAAGTGGAAAAAAAATCAGAACTAGATTACGGTAGATCAAAGCCTCCTCGAGTGAATCAGTGACTAGGTAGATCAATAGGAGAAGCGAGAATAAAGCGAGACGACTCTTGAGAGGAAAAGTCACTCGCAAGGTCAGGAAGAGCGGGGCGAGGAAGTGAATGCGATCAGTTGGGGGAGAAAGTGGGAGGAAAAGCGGGTGCTCTCCTCGATTTGCGTGCTCTCTCGCCTTCTCTCACTGGTGAAATATTGGGGAGGAGAGGGAAGTGCTCGAGAGTGAAAACAGAGCTGGAGGGGTGGAACAGATGGATGATAGATTGATGACCGCGGGGGTGATCAACAGGGTATATTTAGATGATGATGATGAAGCACTCTCTCGATTTTGTGTGATCTCTCGCTAATTTGGCGGTGATTAGCGTGGTGCTCCTGCACCGCCTACTGATTGTGATGAAGAAATGAGAATGACTGTTTCTTCATTGAATCAGAGTGATATTCGGCGACACACATTCAGATCTTTTCTGTAAGCGATGCAGCAAACGCATCTTTCCTATTGAATTGAACAGTAGAAATGGCAATTTCGGAAGAATTTAAATGCTTTTATGAATCACTGTTATGGTTCCGGGAAATGATTATGAATGTGCAGATTTCCTACTGTAAACGGCGAAAGGGAACAGATTAATGAAGAGATAGTTCGCAGATGGAAAATGACCAGTCAAGAGGGAGCGAATGCGCAAGAGTCGGATGAACTATGACAAAGGGATCGGGGAATCATCTGGCTCTCTCCATTTAGAGTGATCTCTCGCTCTATTTAGCCGAGAACCAGGGTCTGAAAGGTCGATTTCTTTCAGCGAAGGGAGGAAAGGAGGCAATCTTGTGAAGGTATGTAAGTTAGCATCTCTGGGAAGGTCAGGGGTTCATGGGGTTGGGAGGGGATTGATCTAGGTCTCCACGATTCACGTATTCTCTCTCACTTTCTCGGTGGTACAGTATGAGCAGGTAGGAAGGTTCATTGCTTTGGAAGATACCATTACGAGAGGAGTAAAGAGGGAGGAAGCGAATGGAATGGGCTGTACCCATGCTTGACGTAGCTTTGGAATTTTTGAAGGTGAATCGTCAAAATAGCGTGAGTGGATTAGGGAAATGTGAGAGCGAAGAGCGAAAATGCGAATAGAACGAGAGAGTTCCCGTGTTTATGTTACGGGCGTGACTTTCAGAAGCCAAATTCGAATTTGAATTTGTTCGAACTGACGCTAGAAAGATGTGAAAGTAGCCGGTTGAAGATCAATCGGCAGTAAAGAGAGGATTCGACTGCATTAGGGATGGAGGGGATAAAAATAGATGGATTTGAGTAGAGAGACTTGTAAGTTTGGGAATAGGGCACATCTGGTAATTTGAGACTTCAAACAAAGAGGAGTTGGAGACGTTTCGATGATCGGCAGGTGAGAAAGGGTGAAGGCTTGGGCACAAAGAGAATCAAAGTCCTCCCAGATCTCTAATGAGTCTCCAGTGACTGTACGGCTCCACATTCAGTGACGCGCGTCGGCTTCAGCTGATGGAAGAGTCTTTGTTCGACTTCAAACTAAACGCCTCGAGAACAGCGTTCGTTGTTATGTACATATGGTTCCGCTTGTGATAGCAATGCTTCTCTTTTGTGTCTCTCGGATCTCCATTGTCCCTCTTCCCTCTACGCCTTCTCTATTTCACTTCCTCTCGCATAGTTTACAGCTGCTCGAGAATAAACTGAGCAGGAACAGATGTGAAACCCGTGGGAGGATTATTGTTGTATTTTTACGAAAGAAAATATTTCGTTAAGTATTGCAGAACGAGAAATCAGTCGTGAAAGTGAAGAATACTATTTTTCTTGACCTTTGCCAGTTGTGTTGTGTTGAAACGCAAGAATGTAAAGTACTATTGCATTTTATTGAATGAAAAAATTATTTTAAAAAAAATGAGTCCCCGAAATTTAAACACTCAAGCTGTTGAGGCTCCCGTACGGAAAACCCCGATTCGCAAAAAAGCGTCGCCCTGAAAGCTACCGTACTCGGCGCCAGTTTCGTCACGGGTGGGCGGAGCCAGAGGGGCTCGACTCGTACCCGATCGCCGCATCGCGTCACCAGGGAAGCGTCGCGGGCATGGTCGGAGCCGCGACGCGATCTGTCGCCTGTGCTTTGCGTTGCGTGTTTCCGCGCGAATATTAAAAGTTCGAAACTAGTGCTGGGGGTTGGGTGGTCGGTACGACCGTTGTCTCGACTCGACTAGTCTCCATGTTTTGCTCGCGTCCCTCGACTCCCGCCCGATCGATTGGCCACCGGTGGGACTATTTTCCCCTCAACTTCGGTGCTCCCTGCACTCTTACATTGTTTTTGCATAATTAAAATGACAGTTAAAGCTAGTCTTGGCCAAAAGTAGACCCTATAAATGACCCTAAGATGATTGGAAGATGAAAAGACGGTTATTCGCACTCATCCGCGCGCTATTTACGTCAACGGGCATGTTTACCGCCCTTACTTGCAGGGTCGGAATAGCGCGGATACCCACACGGTACAAGTAGCAGCAGCTGAGTAAGAGAAATGTCGGCGACGGCGCACCAGGTGAGTGTTGTTGTTGTCTTGTTTTCCTTCCTTCGGATCACAGATCCATAAGCCATTCTTGATCAATACCGCTTGATTGATGCATGCACAGAAAAGAGCTGAGACTGCCCTTGGTCCTTGGTTATAACGACGATTGTTTCAGAGACGCGGCAGGGGCGGTGGCGCGGACTACGCGTCGCACGCAGCCAGCGAATACCAGCTCACGGAGCTCAAGAACGTCTGTGAGTGCCTTTTCTCGCCCCCTTCTCTCTCTACTTTGCTCGCCTCTCTTTCTCTACTCTGCTCGAGAATATGAGAGCGCGAGTGCGCGCTATTTTATTGTTGTGGTTATTTTAATTACTCTGTTCACTGTTATTATTGCATTTGCTCTTCTATCCATGAGCGCTTGGTTATCATGTATCACTGTTCTCTTTCATTCTCAATTGGGGAGAAGGGGGTTCCTAGAATACGGTAGTGTCAATATCTTCATCTTCAGTTTGTCTCTGCCAATACATTTAATTATTTATAAAATATTGATTTACAGCCTCGGGACGTGCGAACAGCACGAACACTGTGGAGTTCAATGTCCGACTGGCGCGCGCCGTCAGAAGTGAGCCCGTTTTCTTTCTTTTCGATCCATTTTGATCAGTTTTTTTTTGAGTAGGCTGTACTCCTCTGTCCTCGTTTGGTCGTTTCCCGTTATAAATGAGAAAAGAAAGGGCGGCTGTTGTAAAGTAGAACCGTTCCTTACACAGTTTTCGATCGTGTAAACATGATTCACAGACTATGAATTCATGACTCAATTTCAGACCACCCCTGCTTCTTCGATTCGTCCGATCCGCACTACGGCGCACGGCACCAGGACGCACAGCATCGCGCTGCTGCCTGGCAGCAAGTGGCCAATTCGATGGGATTCGCAGGTCAGTAATTAATTTATTAATTAGCATTCCCTTTCGACAAGTTGCGAATGCTATGGCAATTCAATCAGATTTAGTCGATCGGTGAATTATTTACAATGAGATACGCTCCATAATTGAGTTTTAGCTTAATTTATTTGGTTATCGCTAATTATATAATTAGTTTTTGGTCTAATTAGTACCCAATTAATTAATTATCTTTCTAGGTGGCACCCAGGCACTGTCGCAACAGTGGCGCCGACTCAAGGATCGGTACACTAAGGAAAGGAGGGAGGGACCAGCAGCTGGAGAGGTGAGGCGTTGATTGGTTAATTACTCATTAATAATTAATTGCGGCAATACTCCAAATTAGTGGCTAGGAGCGAATTGAGGAACGAGAGTTAAATAATCCCAATCAGGGGAACGTCTTGTTTGGATTTTGCGAAAGTTCGACTCGTGCTTCAAGCAGATTCCATAATCACGAATGCTTGGCTAGGATTGATCACTCTACTTACTCTACTTTACTTGAAAACCAAACAAATATTAATGCATTTTTAAAAATTGCTATTGGATCTTCTTGCAGACATGAAGCTGGGATTTGATGATTTTGAAAATAGCGTTAATAGTCTTAGTTAGTTAATTAAATAAATTAATGAGTTAACTCAGGACCCGCTGGACGACGGGTTGATGGGCGAGCTGGCGTGGATGGACGAGTACGTGCTGGGCGGGATGTCGGGTGAGCGATTGTTTTTGTTTTCGTTGCTGCTGCTGTTTTAGGAAGTTGCTTGATTCGTGATTTGCACTCTTCATGAAATCAAGACAGTGGGGCTAGGAACTATTTTTTTGTAATCTTGATTTATCAAAAAGACTTTTTGATTGTACTATCTCGTGAGATTGTGAGGTTATTTTCGAGTTGTTTCACTATCAAAAGGGTTCCAAACGAAAAGTGCAATCCCCAATGCTTGAAAATTTCAAATCAATACCCCCTTTGCAGTCTCGCAGATTCCCCTCCCGGTGGGCGCCGCGCCTCCCGCCTCCTCCGCCGCCGACTCCCGCCAGCAACAGCAGATGTACTACATGGACGAGGGCGAGGAGGAGGACCTGCTCGGAGACGACTTTGTCGACCAGCAGCATGACGAGGACGACGAGTACGCGCACAGAAGTGAGTGAATGAGGAAGGTGTGCGCTCTAGGAGCGCCGGGTTTGAGAGGGGTAAAAGTTTGATCTGTCTGTCATGATGATATTGAAGTTTGGGTATACTCTTTCATAAGGCTGCTGTCTGAGACGCGAAACTAACGAGACGGAGCATGAATTTGGTGGTGGATGTTGTTTGGGGTTTACTGTTCTTTTTTCAAATGTCCCTCTTGCAGTGGAACAGGAGCAGCGGGGCGACGGGAGTCCGGCAGGCTCGGCGCACAGTGGAACCGGGTATTTTTATTGATTTTATTACATTTATCAGCTGGTTGATCATGCCAATCGATAACAATTACCGTTTTCAATCACTATTCGCAGCTCGGACATTGACGTGGGCGGAGTGGGTGGTCCGCCTCCCTCACTGTCGCTCGGAGGCCCGAAGGACCTGCCGTCGACCAGCAGAGGAGGAGAGGGAATGATCGGAGGACATGGGTAGGGTTTGGATATCAAGCTTGATTAGTTAGCTTTGAAACCGTGGAGTCAGTGCTATGAACATCCTGTTCGTGTACCAGGGTGAATTGGTGCTTCATGAGCCATACTTTGAGTATGAATGTTTGAACACTTCGATCCCTCGCTTGATTTCTCCTCGAATATTTCATTATTTTCTGTGTCATGTGGATCGGTGCCTCATGAGCGATACTTTAGCCTTTCTTCTCTGCAGATAGCAATACATGCTTGCCAAGCACTTGAAGAATAAACAAGACATTCATGGTACAAAAGCCTACTCAAAATATGAATTGCAGCGGCTCCGGCTCGCGCACGATCACGCTGCAGACGCGTGCGCAGCCCGCTGCGTCGAGCGGCGGAGTGACGACCGCGCCGCACAGCTTCCGGGTACGGTATCGTTTATTGATTGGTAACTGGTATTAAGTGATCCGGGGGTATGATCATTACTGGGATTTTGATAATTGTATTAGAGGCGCAGTCGGAATTGCCTTAGCTGTCTGTAGGGATGGATAAGGTTGGAGTGAAGCTAAGTTGTTACCTGATTGTGAGGGCAAGAGAGGAGGTCTATTTTTTTTAAAAGTAGGAAACGATTCGTTGTATATTGCTTCAGCTGAATGATGAAGTGGTTAAGGTGTGAGTGGAACATGATAGTGCCCTCTTTCAGTTCGTCGTCTCCTAAACCCAGCTAGTGTTATTTGTATTTTTTTTTGTATTGATTATTCGTATATTCGAAAAGCGATATTCATTGTATCAAATGAGGGTCAAAGATGATAAAGTGTGCGTGAAACCTAATAGTGCCCGATTGCAGTTCGTGGCCGCGTCCTCCTCGCACCAGACGCACCACCCCGCGGAGGCTATCACTGTGAGCAGCCGAGGGAATGGAACGCTCATCGCGCACCCGAAGAGAGGTGAGATATTGGCGAATTGACGATTTTTGATTCGCACTGGTTTTTTTTTCACAAGCATGTTTGGAGCTGCGGTGTTCGATGAAGTGGGATTGTAAATTTTCGAGGTAATTCCTGCCTTTCTCTGGTAATAAACAATGCATTTTCGTGTTTAACTAAATTTTCCGTCCACCGTTGTTGCGAGCATGCCAACTGTAGCTTCACAGCGGCGTAAACTTCCATTCGGAAACAGTGTTCTCAATTATGGTAGTGGTTTGGCTACAATAATATCCATTCCAGAAGGCTCGGTGGGCGGCGGCGGCAGCACGCTCACGATGGTGATAGACCCGACGACGTATTACCAGGTACGGTAGCTCGATTACCGATTGATCACGGTAGTTATGACAGCCTAGTATTGATTGATTAGAGATAATACTGTAGATCGCATTGAATCTTATTGAACCGTAACTTCTTTGATACATCGGTGGAACATCAATTGTAAACAGCATTCGATCATATTGAAACGCTGTCATTTGTGTTCCACAAATGAGTCAAAGGCGCAACGGCTTGACCATTCCAATGCCATTCCACCCTTGTCACAATTCCACAATTGCAGAACGGAACACAGAAGATGTACCGGCTGGTGAACGTGGCCGACCTCGACCAGCAGACGGCGCACCACCTCCCGATGCAGCACCACCAGGTATCGATTGATGGGGTACGGTAGCAAGATATCGATTTGTTTCGGTAGCTGGATATTGAATGGTTCCGGTAACTGTTTCTCAATTAGTTTCGGTATCAGGTATCGATTTATCAGTCACGGTAGCTGGTTGTGGATTGGTTGCAGTAGCAGGTGTCTATTGATTACTGTATCTGTATATCGATTATTTGCAGCAGCAGCGAGGGACGGGAGGAGGCGGAATGAGCGGAGGCAGCACGCTGTTGGCGGAGCCGTCGGGAGGCATCGGGTGAGCAGCGCCACTTGGTTTTGTTCTAGCCTGTCCAGCAGTGTTGTTAGTAGCAATGGATGCCCGATTTTGAATCTTACCCACTCGATTTCTCATTGAGTTGCGATAATATCCCCTAAACGATGTACACGACTTCTATAGTATGATTATCAGCTGAAAAAGACGCGTTTTCTTTTACTTGTTTCTGCGTAGAGTTCTTGTAAGGTATTGAGCAAGATGCTATCAGATTCCTAACTCGTCTCCAGTTTCAGTATCGGGCGTGGAACGCGGAAGCGCATGGGCGCGCCGCTCTCGCCGCCCTCCTCCTCGCACCACCACCACGCGCCAATGGTGTGTGGACCTTGTTGATAGCTCATTACAATTGTAAATTGGAGGCCATAGTCCTAATAGCTCCACAGTCATTAATTTACTAATTGATTAACTGATTACCTAATTTCCAGCTGGGTGGTCCTAATCTCAATAGATACGCTGTCACTAATTATCTAATTAACTTCATTTTCCAGCTGGGTGGTCCCTCTTCGTCAGCCGATCTCGCCTCGCCGTACGGCAAGGGCAGCGGACAGCTGGGCGACGATCTGATACTGGACGATGGAGTGGTGGGAGAGAACACGATAGTCATCGATGGGATGAGGGATGATGGTGAGGATTTAATCGATAAGTAATTTGTTAATTTGACATTTGCGCTTGTACAAACTATACAACCCGGTGCGTTTGCCGTATCTAGGATGGCTGAAGCGGTAATATTTGTGGGTGATTAGGCCGAGTTTGAGAGTACAGGAATCGGTAGAATAATGTGACCATAGGATAGGGATTTGTTTTTCCAGCTAGCGAAAAATCACGCACTGTTGGAACCTATCTCGTGCTGAGGGTGTAGCGAGAGTGGAGCAGCAAAGTGCGTGGTGTTCACAATCGAATTTGCTCATTTGGCTTCAACCAAACTAATATTTTATACAGGGTGGGGCAAAAGTATTGTTACACTAATTTTTCATTGTATCTCAGCAACGAATTGAGAGTATTAGTCCAGATTTCACTCAAACAGTGGTGTATACTGTGTGACCAAATTTTGACCCATAGTTCGATACTGGCTCATTGGGGTGGAAAGGAGATGGCATATTTTCATAAGCGAAAAAAATTGATGTGCGCCGCTAGTGGTTTCATTGAAAAATGATTAGTTCCTAGAACACCAAGGCATATGCCTGGGATTTTTTAGGGTGATAATGGAGTTTAACCATCACTCTTCAGAAACAGCTAGACTAGATGGTGATACGATTTTGTAGCAGAGAGATTTTCCCTTTTGAAGAGACTGATGTCGCGCCTCCAGTGACAATCTTCAAACCCCGGATTTCTGGTTTTCACATTCAGCATGCAGCCACAGCCCTAAAAACTTGTATATTATACTGTTTAGTCAAACTACGTTTTTTTGGATGTCTAAGTTTGATCAAGGGGTCAGAGAGAACACTGTCTCCAGATAGCGTATTTTTGAGAAATTTATGCAAAAATCGAAGAATGACATTTTATCCTGAAGTTGAATTAGCCTTGATCCGCGAAAGGAAGATACTATCGCGTAAGCCTATAGTTGTTCTTTGTAGAAAAAATATGGGGAACCATCTACCTTAGTCGGCCTTGGATTGAGGTCACTTTATTTAAAATGGGGGGACTGAATGGTCTGCTTTTGGAGTAGTGGGATGAAGCCAAAAAGTGTAACAATACTTTTGCCCCACCCTGTAAGAAGTGCCGATAATACACTATTATAGATAACAATTCAATTAATTGGCATGAATTATCTGTTAATCACAGAATCGCCGCTTCTGGTCGACTCGCCGGGCCTGCACCACCACCACATGATGATGGGCAGCGGAGGAGGGACGGGACACCGAATGCACCGGGGACAGGTACGGTAAGGGGGGATACGGTAGATTTTATTGATTATCAGAGATATAGTGCATCCTCCTTGCAGCACTCGCCGACGCTGCTGGGCAACGGGTCGGGCGCGCGCTCCGCAGGCGGCGGTTACTCGCCCGGCCTCTCAAATCAAGGTGAGGTGAGGGTGAAACGGCAGTTCCCATTCTGAATCGATATTTTGGTGTAGGAAATCCAGTACAAGATGATGGATTTGTGATTTTGTCAGTTCTTTTGGGTTGACGGCCGTTGATTTCGGGTGGTATAATATCGACACGATTCCATAAAAAGCGAAATGTAGCGATTGTTAAAGTTCCCCTCCACACCAAAAATTACCCCCACTTTTTATTTGCTTTTATGAAATAACGTACCGCCAATTGCATGTAAACAAAGAAATTGAAGCATAAAAATTAAAATTTGGCCAATGGCGATTTTTTAAAAACGAGGGCTTGACCTAAGGGACAAGTGTCTCCTACACGGATTTCGCAATATACGGTAGGTGAGAGGTGATCGATCGTGATTTACATGGGGTGAGGAGGGTAGATCAGACGAGAGATGTCTCTCTTTCTCTGGCGCTCTCTCACTTCCCCTCACTCCCTCTCATTAGAGAGAGGGAAGGGGTCATTGATCTACCCTCCGCCACTCGTTGCGCGGGAATTCGAAAATCATGTGGGTGTGGAGGGGAACTTTAATACCGAGACGTTTTGCGTGGCAACTAAGATGAACTTGCTGGCTTGAATGAGCTAATGGGTTGGTAAAGCTAATATCAACAATAACATCAACATCCACCCTCGCAGGCCCATCGAACCCGCTGTTCAACACGTCGCAGTACGACGCGGACCTCGCCCTGCAGCACTTCATCTCCTCCCATTTGGCGAGGATGAACGAAGATGATGTACGGTAGTTATTGATTGATCATCGCCGCGAAGAAGGGTTACGGTAGTATTGATTAGAGTAACCATGCCACATTGCTCGAACATAAGGGGTATTATCATTATGGTGAGTTGTTGAAGTTTGAGAGACAACAGCCGAAAAATTGTTAAAACAGTTTCGATGCGGCCCATAATACCACGTCGTTGCCCAAAATCTCTGGGCTGTATCTGTGATCGCACTTTGTTTGGACTAATTTTCTTCCTTTGCAGAAAGCGCTGGCGAAGATGAACATCCAGCGGATCCTGCTGGACGCGCGCTTCGGCACCGGTAATTAATTCGTTTGTTTATTAATCAATTAATTGACCTTCGACTTATGCTTCTAAGAGCTCGATGCTACTCATTCTCACTTCCAAATTCAGTTTCAAGTTATTATTTGAGACGAGCAGGGGCTATTGCTCATTTCAGAGTAAATAATACATGATTAGCCTAATTTGTTAATTAATTAAGGCACGACGCTGCGCGTGTGCATGGGCGAGGAGGATGCGGAGCTGCAGGAGGCGGCGGTCGCGTCCGAAATGGTAGCCGGCGAGTAGAAGACGGCTCCCGGTTCCCGGCTCTGAAGGCACTACTGTATTATTATCGATCCCTCCTCACCCTCCCTCTCTATTGCTAGAATGCACGAGTAGTGTCCGTCGGATTCTGACCACGGAAAGGCTATATGCCCCTCCCGCTCTCTTGCCACTGAGTCTTTTCTACTGTATGTCGTCCCTCATGAACAAGCTGTATGTTTCCCGTATTAATCGTGCCTTTTCCGTGAATGATTCCTACTAATGATTCCTCCTTTTTTGTGTCTAATGTTAATAATTTTCTCTATCTTTTTCTCAAATGTGCGTTAATCACTTGAAGGTAGCTCTAGCTATATAACTGGTTCTCTCGTATTTATCACTTTAATGATCTTCGCATTTCTCCAGTTTACATGTAAATTGTAATGCGTAATAAAGGCATCTTATCATGTGTTTTTTTTTGTAATTTTTTAGCTTGCTGTAAAGTGGACAGTTGAATGATACTGCTGAAATTGTTGAAGAGTGAGAGGGAGACTTCAAACGAGCGAAAGGATTGTTGTTCGTGGGAACATTCCACTGTGATTCCGCTTACGCTTATATTCAGCGATCCAGAAAGGTAGCATCTAGAATCTCTTCGATTCGGCATCTCGATACTGTAGAGCCAGAGCCGTGAATTAGAACAAACGTCCTTACTTGCAGCACACCTCACGCACCGAGCCTAATCCTCAGTACACCACGTTTCATTAATTCGAATTTAGGCCAATTATGTGTTTAAAGTTAATTGATTTGCGTAGCTCTAGATTTTGATTGATGCCTTGACAATCGATTTGATAATCCATACCTGCACAAAAGCCTCTTTTATGCTTAGAACGAGCTAGTTTCAAATCGAGTAGGCCAAGCGTCACTGTCATTTGCATTTCTGCCCTTCTGCCTCTGCTACTCTCCCAATATAATTCCGTATGAACTATTCCATCCTTTTTAGCGACAGGCCAGAGAATTTATTGATTGAGTGAGGGGTAAGCGTCGTGAGAGACTAGCGTTCTCCTAATGTTCTTTGCATTTCTGCTTTTCTGTCGTTCTAATACTTCGAATGCTTTCATTGCAACCCGTATTCATCAATTTGACCGTGTTTTATCAACCGCTTTCTAATTCCTGATCGATTGAAGGTAATAACCTGCCCGAGAGAATGGCGTTCTTCCACTTTGTGAACTGTCTCGCGCTGGCCTTCGCGCCCTTCTTCATCGTCTACAAGTACTCCGGCCTGAATGAGTACACTACGGTGAGTTGGTTAATTATTGATTAATTAATTAGTATTGCTTTATTAGTGACGTTTGTTAGGCCTACACGCGCTCCAGCTTAAAATTGGAGCTTTTGGTTTTACTTTTCAATTTAATTTATTCGTTCGATATTCACGAACACGTGCTTAACATAAGATTTTCCTCAAAGAGACGTAGAAACGTAATTGCAATGATCCAGATCGATAAATTCAGCAGACGTTGAAAGCTGTTCTCCAACAATCACAGTCAATTATCGATCGACATTTAGGTGTGGCGCATCGCGCGTGCCGTGCTCGGCTTCTTCCTGGCGCAGCTGGTGAAGCTGCTCGCGCTGGCCACCTTCTTCCCCGCCTCGGATGGAGAGGGATTCAATGTCCTGCCGGTGAGTATAATGGATAGTTGAAACATAAACAGAACAAGGAGGAATGACGGAGCATGTTCGTCAGTCTTGTGCTTCACACAGTCTTCAAGGAGAATATGAAACGCATCGAACTAATGCTTTGTAGATTATCTTTGACGAGTCCCAAATAATTCCAAATCCTAATTTTATAAAATGTAATTTAATTAGTTATGCTAATTTCAGGATCTGCTCAAGTCCTCAGCTGACGTGATCGACGTTGCCGGCATGTACCTCATGATCACCTACTTCATGACGGGCAAGAGCGAGGTGAATAACAATATCAACATGAAAACATCAATAACAACAACAACATCAAATCAATAGCAACAATAGCGAAAACAACAATAACAAGGATTGAGAATAGTAGGGAAGTAATTAATATATTTATTTATCGGCAGGTTCGCTACTCCTTCGCCTGTTTGTGAAGTAGGGCTTGCCTCCTCAATTTGAATAGAAAAAGTTGAATTTTATTTAATTATTCATTTTATTAATTTTTAATCATCCGTCAGGTTCGCTACTTCTCCACTGGTCTCGGATGGGCGGCCGCCTACTCCGCCTCCTCGCGCATCTTCATCTTCTGGAGCGGAGCGAGGTAACCAAATAATCCCGTTGTAGGTGAAGCGGCGCTGCACTTGTGGAATATCCACATGTGACGATCGCAAATTTTGCTACGGACTTGTTGTCTCTTTTCAACAATAAATTCTAATAGTCGTAGTAATCTTCATACCTTCTAACAGCTGGCCTTACCAGTGGGTCCCATCTTGCGCTGTCATACTACTGTAAAATGCGCGTGATGTGGCAGCACCTTTACCTTTTCATACATTCCACCTTCATCCGCTTCTTTTCAGAGGCACGGCGTTCCACTGGCGCTACATGCAGTCCGCCCTCGAGTCCTCCTCCGATCTCATCCTCTACACTGCCATGGCCTGCCTCGTGGGCATCGCGTCCCGCTCCGATCTGCCTGCGGGAGCGAAGAGGTACGGTAGACAGATGGATCGATAAGGGAGCGAAAACGCTCTTCTATGGTAGCTAGCAAATGGTTATTACGTAGATGCCTGGGACCAATTGCAGTAGCAGTTAGGGCTGGCATACATGATGTCATTAAATGAAGAAATCACCGAGTCAACGGAAACTTTTGCCTTACAGACTCGGCTCGGTCCTTCTGGCTGCTAGCGTCTTCCACGGATTCATCTACCAGTGAGTTTATTGATTGATTATATAGATCGATAACTGGGATTACGGTATCTCGATCGAGAACTGATTTGTATTCATCAGGTGCTTCTTCCACTACCTCGCCCTTACCTCCTGGTCTCTGGTCGCTGCCAAGTTCGCCTTCTCGCTGGCACTCGGGGCACGCTATTGATCGATAATTTACGATTACGGTTACTCGATCGACAACTGACTTGTTTCTCTCCAGGGCGGAGCTGTTGTCGTCTACTCCTCGCTCAACTACCACGCGCAGTACTACAACAACAAGAGAGACTAGGCTAGGTTACGGTAGCCTGATTATCGATTGATTCACTCAGTATCCTTGCTTGTTGCCTCTAGTTGTTGCCCCTCCCTTCCCTGATTATCGATTAAAATTACAGTATCTATTGCACGTTTTTTGTAAGATCTCTCGAACGTTTTCACGTTAAATTCGTTGTTGATGACCGTCTCTAGTCCGCGATTCAATCTGTCCAGTTTCCACACTTTTCATTTGTAAAAGAATACAATAATAATTGTTAGAGAGTAAATTATGCGATTGTACGTGACACAGTTCCGTTGTGATACCGATTTTAATGAAGTCATTCGAATGTTATCCAATGTGTGAGGTAAGAGAGCAATTGAGAGGTAGTTCTGTCCTCTTTTAGTATCTGATCGCGCAAGCAGACTTTCATGGCTGTTTGGTGTTTCATGGGTAGTTTAGAGCTGTCTCGCTTCGAAAACCAATTGTTAATCGACGCATTTTGCTTCAAATGAACTTTTCTTTCGGAGTCGTTCTTTGATTTTTAAATTTCCTCGATTGCAGCATCTCAAAATGGCCTCTCACTCTCCGGACGACGACAACTCGCTGCCGATCGGCGGCACCAACCCGCAGGTAGAATTCGTTTGCATGATTATTGATTATTTGTGTAGCCCCGTCGCTTATGAGTTATTTATTACATCCATCGCAGCAAATCGCACTATGAATATGAGTAATTGGAATGAGTATGACTCGTCACTAATGAGTCATCCGTCCATCGCAGGACTTCCTGAACGAGCGCGTGGAGATGGAGTGCGGCGAGGAGGAAGAGGAGTATGGAAAGGTGAGTACTTCCTCTCTCGGGTATGAGAATGAGCGAGTAGAAAAGTAAGACCCTTCAATCAACGCATTGAAGTTTCCATGACTGAAAGGCTTTTTTTTTGTATTTTTTCGCTATCGTTCATAGCACCATTGTAGAAGACATAGAAGTGTTATCATTAAGTAACGCCGCGGCGCGTAATCGCCAAGGGCACCCAAGGGTTGATATTAGACATTTAGGGATAGAATATTGCGACCTATAGTAAAAAGATTTTGTTTTAAATAAATGAAAATAATAATAATAATTCAAATTGGCAGTGCTCGGCGGACGTGACGTTCGCGCGCGACCGCCTCGCGCTGCTGCTCGACTCGATCAAGAAGGGCGACGTCGTGCAGCCCGTCGTGAAGGAGAAGAAGAGGTACGGGATTAGGGGGATTGGATGTGAGGTTAAGGTTAAGATCGTAACCTTAAGATACGGTCTTTGTGCTTAATAAGTGTTGAAAGTGAGCGCTTGCTCATAGAACGTACGTGAAGAAGAGATGTTTTAAAACTGAAATTAGAGATTTATGAAGTAAAAATGCCTCCACTTGCAGCAAGCTGGACGACGAGGACGGCACGGAGAGACGCGGGCCCGGCCGGCCGCGCAAGCTGAACAAGACCGACCCACGTCGTGAGTTTATTTTGTTGTTTGGTCGAGGTCAAAATCGGGATAGAATTGTTCGAAGTAAGCCGTGCTCGTCTTCTGTGGGAATTGAAACGAGCACCCTCCGGATGAGAACTTTGAGAGGCGAAAAACAATTGTTATGTCAGAGACCATTTTCCGAAATAGTTCTCACCCGATCTAGTATATATATACTCCTCTAGACTCAAGTAATGCTACCATGCTCTAAGAATCCCGATTTTAACTTCCGTTTTATTCGGATTTCCAGATTTGGACGTGATCTTCGAGCTGCGCGGCAAGGGCTTCACGCTGCGCGACTCGGACGGCATCGAGAGCGTGTACTCGCTGTGCCGCATCTGGTACAACACGAGGAAGGTGGGAAATTTGAAGTTTCAGTGGTACTAGAAAGCGACAAGGCTAGGGTCCAAATGTAAGTGAGTGGTGGAGTGACTGTACTCGCTGTGCCGCATCTGGTACAACACGAGGAAGGTGGGAAATATGAAGTTTCGCTGATACTAGCAAAGCGAAAATCATATCCGATGGTTAATGGTTGGTAACGAATCACGTAGACAAATGCGCTAGGATATGACACAGCACGAAGTTCGGCTAAATGCAAGGTTCTTAACATGAGGCTAACGTAAGAAAAAGAACAAAAAAACACTTGAATAAGGCGAGGAGAGGGATCATAGGGGTGATAGTTTTTTTAATCAAAAAGTTGGTACAAATCACAATCTGGATTTGCGATTCACTTGTGGCATTGCTGAAACCCGCACGCGTCTGGATTTGATTTGAGTTATTTCCGGCTGTAAGAAAAAAAAGTTCTGCGATCATATTCGTTATTTCTTGTATGAAGACGCTGGCAAGCAAATTGTTTTCGAGAATCAGCGAGCTAATTGTGGCACCGCTGAAACTCGTAACTCTCTTGACTTGCTGCGCTTGCAGGAAGACGACAAGGTGGCGCGCGATCGGCTGCAGCGCGACCGCGAGGCGCGCGAGGAGGAGGAACGCGTCGCCGCGTACGACGACAGTCTGGTGCGTACGGTAGTGGGTTAGGTTGTGCTATCGCGAAGTGGTTTTTAAATCGATATGAGACACAGTAACCCTGATCAATCCGCTCAGGACCTGCTGGCGACGAAGGAGATCCACGCTCTGCCGCGTCCGCGCTCGCCCACGAACATCCAGCTGTGGCCGGAGCGGAGGTATGATAATCGTTAGTTATGGTTGTTTCATTTCGGTAATCGAGGTACGACAGAACCAGAGATTACGGTAACGAATAAATAAATCGATAATCCTGCAGCGAGCGTCTCGACGCCGCGATCACCGTGACGGGCAAGGGCGTGAACGAGGCTGCGGTGCGGAAGGCGTACGCCGCTCACTGGAAGAACGTCAAGAGGTGAGTACGGTAGTGGTACGGTAGTTAGTGATCGAGAAGTGGATTTTATAGGATGGATACGGTAGGCACTGGCATAATTATTGATTGTTCTCCTTCTCAGGAACTGGGTGTCGCACCAGCGCGAGGTCGACCAGCGCTTCTATCGATCCATCAATCTGCTCGAGACCGTACACGGTATCGCCCAGCAGAATGCGCTTTGAGACGCAGATTATCGATCTATCCATTACCGTATAACTCCCCTAACATACCGTTATTAAGCGATACGATTTCACCAATTGATTATCTCCCACTACTATTGTCCATTTTCTATTTGTATCACTTTGATCTCACAATCAAGCTGTAATCTGTATATACTTCGCAATGATAAAGAAATGTGTTCTTGAAAGGATTTGAGCTGGTTATGTAGTGAGTGTGATGTGTTGTTGCTGACGAGCCTATCGAATGGGTAGGTGAGAATTTAGTGTATTTTCTCTACTGCTCTCTTGAGAAACAAGAGTAATGAGCAAGGGGAACACCGGAATCCTTGTGATCTCCATAGCATGACGTGGAGAATGTCATCTGCTCTCCGCCCTCTTACAAATAACAACACTTTATCTCATGGGAACGACAACGATATCGGATACATCTGATACGAATCAAAGACGAGGAACGGTCCTCATTCACACACACAAAGAATGGATGGCATTGCACCGGTATGGAGACTGGGGGATGGAGCATACAAATGGGGGCAGAATGTTACTGTCAATGCGGGGGCACGGTGGAATACGGTAGTCAGTTATTGAACTACCAACAAATAAACTCAAGAAACACAGAGTAGAGCAAATACCGTAAACAATCTTGATAAGGGAGGAGAGGGAATTTGTGACTAAACATCTGCCTACTTCTACCAAAATAACAGCAGAATGGGGGAATTGTTGCTACCGTAAGCAGGGGTACGGTAGCTCAGTTATCGATGGATCCACCGTAATCACTGGGGTTACGGTAGCCGAGTTATCGATCTACATGTCGTCCACGATGAGACTCTGGCCGTAGCGCAGCGAGTCGCCCGCTTGCACGGCGAATTTGACGTTCGTCGGAGCTTGGAAGATCTGGAAGGAGGAGGAGATCAGAGATCAATAATTTTTTTGTTGTGTTCCAACTCCGCATCTATACAAGATCATTTTCAAGCCCAAGCTTGAGCATACATGACTTGCGTGAAGCACAAATGACCGACTACTCCAATCAAGAAAACAGAACTGTGCCGCAGTTCAATCAATAACTCACAAATTCTACCGTATACTTATCGATAAAACTCACCAGCACTATCGTCGATCCGAGTCGGAACTCGCCCACGCGCTCGCCGGCCGCGTACTGCTTGGCACACTCCGTTCTCACGCTCTCCGCGCGGTCGCGGCGTCGTCGCGAGATGTTCGTGCGCACCGACGCGTCCTACAATTCAGTAATTATTTAAATAACAAAGTGCTTGCGTTCTATCTGATCACTGAAGTTCTAAATTTTTGTACAACTCATGCTTCACATGTCTCTCAAATCTCCAATCGATCTAGACATTTCAATCTTGCTGTTCACGACAGATATTACAAAAAAACGAATCTCTCTTGATGTGACTTCTCGCAAAGACACTCATGATTCGCAATTAGGCAGAAAAATGGATATTGGATTATTCAACACATGCCCCTGTCCACTTCAAGTGTAGAGAAACAGACAACGAACTAGCTTACAAACTAACTACAAGATAATCACACCCACCGCATCGATCGCGATATCTCCCACGTTCGTCGCCGCCACCGCTGCCATCGAGAAGAAGCCGTGTCGCCAGCTGCCGTTCAGGATCACCTTAATTATGAAGATAATTAATTAATTAATCAACGTCTGGTTAATTTTTTTAATGAGTTGAACTGGCTCGAATCGATAAACGAGCTTAACCACTAGTTTTGCGAACGCGCTGCAACTAGAATGCTCATGGAAAATAATGGCAACAACTATGTGTGAAAAAAAGCAATTTCTTATTTTGATGAACTCATTGTGATAATCATCCAGTCCATGTGCCACCTGTTCTTACTATCCGATGAGACAGCAACTTAGGGAGTCCCTGCTATATTATTGCAAATCAGAGGCCAAATTATATTTATCAGCCGAAGAGGCAGTCATCCACTGCTCAAATCTCTAGGCTTCCTAATTTAGCCATCTTCTGCACCAACAAATCTCCGGGCCCTGATTCATCACTATCACCGAATTATTCTAACAAGTGCGCGCTTCGATTACAAATCAGCACACATAGTGCCCATTCACTCCGTTACTCGCGCTCTACTCTGCTCCACAACACTAGTGCAATCTCGCGGTTTCAAATACTCCGTAAGTACTCACCCTCTCGTTCAGACAGAACAGGTGCGGCACGCGGTTGAGCAGCGCCGGCCGCACCGACAGCAGCAGCCCTGCATAGTCGTTATCTTTATTCATTTGACGATCACGAATCTGCGCCATCGAACCTCGCTACCGTATCCCCTATCACTTTAGCAGTGAATTATATGCTCGGGATAGTCCGCGAGTGAGGGCGTGGTCAATACCGTACCCCCACCGTACCTGGGTAGTGCCTGATGTGCTCGGCGGCCCACTTGGCGGGCGAGTGGAAGGCGTGGTAGTTGCCGGGAGCGAGGTACACCACCAGCTGATAGAGGTCGTGACCGGCCTGCGAGTGTTCAATGAGTAACACATTAAGAAAGTAATTAACAACAGCAGTGTTCGAAATGATGCTATCATAGTTGAACATTCAGAGAAAATGAGTTTAGAATATTGACAACATGACCAACGAGATATTGATGGGCCACATTCCCTACTCCTCATTAGGGTGGTGAAAACGACTCTTCGGGTCGCCTTTCGAGTCAGCCCATGCGGGTCAGATTCGGGTCAACGGCTCACCCGCAGAGAGTGAGGTTGTAAACAGAGAGAGTGCGGGTGAGTCGTTTCGTGCGGGTCGAGTGCGGGTCAAGAGCTTCTCCGAGCCGAATTGCAGAACTATACTTTCATGACTCAAATGACCATTCTATAGATTGCCCTGATCATGGCAAAGTCAATGGTCTGAAAAAATCGACATTTGGACCACTAGGAGCTGAGAAAGGCGAGTTTAGAAGATCCTGACCCGCATCTGACCCGCACTCGACCCGCACGGAACGACTCACCCGAGAGAGCGGGTTGTAAATCCGACTCACCCGCAGAGAGTGAGACTGTAAACTCGCCTCGCTCGGGTACCCGAAAGAGAGAGATTGGAAGTGCGGGTACCCGAGACTCGTTTTCGCCACCCTACTCCTCATATGGGACTCTTGAACTCCCTAACCACCAGGATCAGTTAAAAATTAGGTTCGAAATGCTAACAATAGATTCAAACTGAATATACAAACACTGGGCATGCAAATGGCTTTTCATTGTCGTGACTACACTCTAGTCTCGACTTGCCCCCCCCCCCCCCACCTTCGGCTTGATCTCCACGTCGCCCAGGAACTCCTTCACGTTGTAGTCGTGGCCCTGCGAATTTACTGGGGTTTTTGTTGTTGTTAACGATGAACATCAATCACACTAGATGCAGCACGATGCCGTCCGCGGGCGAGACCTTAATTAGTTAATGAACACGATTAATTATTTTCCGAATCACGTCCTGCTCTGTCTAACACATATCTAAAAATGTCGAACAATATATTTTTTTCGCACTTCTAGTGAGCAAACATGGCATTTGATGCGATAATTGATTTTATAAGACAAAGCCTGTCTACGAAATATTGACTTCGGCAGCTCACCTAACCTTATAAACCATACATGCAACCGCAATTTCTCAGGGTTCTCAACAATGGTTTTTGGACACAATACGATCGAACAATTAGTTGCCATGGATTTTACAGGCATCACAAACCCCTCTCGTACCAACTTGTACCCCGTATAAGATCAACCAACAACAGGTAACCAACTATCTCTAACCGAAGGCTGGTTGTCAACCGGCGCCGTTTGGCTAATATTTTATTCCTTTTCTATCGATTCACTCACCAGCGGGGCAGCGCTTCTTGATCTTACCCCGGCGCTCCAAGCACGCACTCATTTATCTATTCACTCACCAGAGGGGTAGCACTGATCGGGCGCGCCTCTGGCCGCAGCGTGCGGTTGAAGAAGGCGGAGAAGGAGGAGTACGACTCGAAGTCCGGCTGCAAGAAGGGGATTTACTTAGTCAATTTTAATCTTCTATTTTTTAACGCAATTATCCCGTTAGTCAACGATGAAAGATCAATGTTAGAAATGGCAACTGATTTTTCAAGTACAAAACTCTCAAATATTTTCCTGTTATCTAGTAAAATATATTCGCTAGCTTTTTCCAAGTAATTTTGGCACCAGAACATCACTATCGAAGCCCCAAAATTCCACAGAAAGATGATTGCTCGATGAAACCCGCAAGTACGGGACAAGCCCTCCTCTATCACTCCCCTCAGCTACCGTATCCCCTACCGTACCTGCACAGCCTCGTCCATGCGGCAGTCGTACACCTTGGCGAAGAGGCCGAGCAGCGGCCGTCGAAGGGACATCGGGATCTCCTGGAGAGAAATTATTGATTGGATTACGGCAACTGGGAATGTATTGCAGCAGTCTATTGATTGATTGCTTTCTTTCGTATCAAAATCAGAATTTATATGTGTCGCTTTAGAAGCCCAGATCAAGATCACAACTAAATATTTTCAGTAATCCAATAAAACCGACACGCTCATAAATCAACACCTGTTATGCCGAAAGATTTTTATTCTCAAGATGGTCAAGCCTTCATCATGTCAATGCCATCACAACCTAATATCAGCTCTTGTTGCAACCTCAACCAACTAGAGAAGTCACTATGACACATCCGGGATCCTATCAAAGGCACTAGGTGCCCTAATCAGTACTACCGTATCCCATTTATCGATCACACAAGTACCGTACCTTGCTCGCGATGCCTCCGGCCAGCCGCGACACGACGTTGAGAGGCAGCGAGAAGTACGTGCGCATCTGAAGTCTCCTTATCAGTCGACGTCGCCTCCGCTCTTTCTGCACGCCCTCCACGTCAGGCACGGACGCGGGCGCCGCGAGAAGCGACGCGTCCGCCTCGGGTGCGGACGCGGATGCATCCGCCTCCTCGCGCCCTCCTCCGCTCGTCGACGCGACATCATCGCTGCTGCTGCAGATACAACATCATCTACCGCAGCAGCTCCGCCGCGCCTCCCGAGCGGAGGGCCCACTACCGTAACCCGGTCTACCTATTCTCCGGCTCCCATCCCAATTCCCGGCCCGCTCACCTGCCAGTCCTCATAGTAGTGCTGTGGGTCGACGATCGTGCGCCAGTCGGGGGTTGCGAGACGGCCAGCATACAATCCTCCGGCTCCGGCTACCGTAGAGACGCCGAGCAGCGCGTAGAGACGGGCTCCTGCAGGGAAGATGGTAGGGTACAGTAGGTCACGCGAGGATATCGATTGATTCGGAAGAAAAGAAAGTGACTGGGGAGTAGAGTTGTTAGACCGAGCTACTCGCCACTCGCGAGTGAGAATGATCGACTCACTCGCCGAGTGCAAATCCACTCGCGAGTGGATTTCTCATTTCTCACTCGCGAGTGATTTTGCACTCGCCGAGTGACTGGTTGAAATACGAGAGAGAGGGAGAAATGAGAGAGACATGAACAAAACCCATTCACTCGCCGAGTGCCAATCCACTCGCGAGTGAATTTCTCATTTCTCATTCGCGAGTGACACGCCGATCCGAGTGGGTCGGAAATGAACTCGGCGAGTGGCGAGCGCTTGCGAGTGTCACTCGAGTGAAACAACTCTACTGGGGAGGGGAGAGATGAATGGGGATGGAGTGATTGAATAAAGTGAGCAAAGGGACGAGAGTACATTAAGCAGGGTGAGATCTATCGATTCACAAAGAAGGTCGAAGGGTGGAGTAAGCACTTTTATCGATTGAAATCAGCAGTGTGGGCATTCCTGTCAAGAAACGAGTGCGGTGGAAGCAAGATGAGATAATTGTTTTTAATTCAAGAGTGCGGGGAGATTCAATGAATCCAGGAGGGACATCACTCGGGATCAAGCACTGGCGTAGCACGAAATCAGACTACTCTATTCTCGGAAACCAGCCGAACATGGCAAATTGCCGGTATGTAATGGGGTACGATACACCAGCCACTCAAGATAATTTTTTTCACTGTGATGTCAGTTCTTCACCATTTCAGAAGGGACATCTCATGTGATCACTCGCTGACGCGGCACGAAATCAAGCGGTGTGTTCTCTATTTTCGGAAATCAACGCGGAAAACGTTAGGAGAAAGGTCGGCACATGCGCTCGATTGATATTTATTTAACCAGTCGTATTATATCACATAAAACCATCAACAATGATTGTGAGCGCTGATAGTGGGTCAACCCAACGAATCCAGTATACCAAAATGATTTGTTCAATTAGGAAACATCGTGCATTATGGGCTGATATCATAGCTCGATTCGGCTCGGCTCTATCAATCGAATCTTCCCTCACCCGAGAGATATCAGCTAACCCCTCTTCAACATCGAACCACCCGCTGATTATCGGGTGTCCTTTCTCGTCCATTTCCACTCCAGCTCTCTTTGTTTCGAACACTCTCTCACACTGTCTGATCGACTAGAGATCACGCGAATTGAGGAGAGTCTTGACCATTATACCCTGTCTCACTGAGCGTATCAGCCCAGGGAGAGGACGAGACAGCGGGTGGACAATCAGTCTGTCTCTCTCGCTTTCCTATGCTCTCTCACTTTCCCAAGCCAGTGAGAGATGATGTGAATTTGAGAGAGCGAGACGGGACAATCAGCCCAAACAATGTGGGGGTTGGGAACCGAATGATAAAATGATAACCGACTTAGACTCGCGCGCCTCTCACTTTGAACCGGAACATCGAAATTCACATCATGCGTCGGTCGCTTGAAAATGGCATGAGACCAGCGTGATTCACACAAGGAAAAAGGACTCCAAAAAAGGAAAACCTCGAGCCAAAACCGAAAAATACCCAGATTGCCTAGTGACATCAGCCTTTTGATGTGAAAGTTGGAATGATCGGCATAGTTCGCGATTAGTGTGTAACAACTAGAGGGGGCGACGAGTTTTCTCGGCCAGCCGGACGGGTCGAGTCGAGGGAAATTCGAAAACAACCCGAATTGGAGCGAGAGTTATGGTCGGGGCGCTCTCTTCATTCCACACACTGTCTTAGTGGGCAAGAGAAGCCGCGAGATAGCATGGAGAATGAAGAGAGACAGTTCATTTGTCCCGAATTGAGGGGGAGTTATAGTATCGGCGCCGCGGGTAGTCAGTGCATGATTCACTGTATACAAGAAGAAGCTATCATAACAGAAGGGGCAATATCTCTGTCTCTTTTTCCGTCTCTCGGAACCGCTAGATATTTCTCTCACTCCAGCCCCTAGCGATCGCATGAATCAAAGATGCATTCCTGGATCGCTTCCGGTTTATACGAGTAACGTCACATTACTGACGTATCTCTCGTTTCCCCGCAGTCTCTCGTCGAACAGACAACGGTAGAACACATGGCCATCACAGAGCCGTTTCCGGATCGTTCATTGGGTCAGAAACACGAAATAGTTCGCTGAATGCGGAGGGGGCAAATTCTCGATTTCGCGAGGCGATCACACTAATAGAGTATACTACAAGATGGGCGTTCAGGAGAGGGCGAAAGAAAGGAGAACTGAGGGAGAACTTTTAATGGTGTTCTCCTAATAACGATCGATCTATAACTCGGCCTAACCGTCTAGAGATCGTGATGAATTGAGAGAGTAATCAAGGAAAAGGGAGAAAGAACACTTCCGATGCATTTTGCCGATAGGCACTGGTGATTCTTATCGCATTTACTACTAGATGAACGGACGGACGGACGGGCAAAGGAGAAGGAGGTAGAGCACAAACAACGTACTGGCACCGCCACCTTCCCTTCCTAACACCCCCTGAGCAGGCAGGGAAAGCGAGAGGTTAGGTGAAAATGAGAGAGAGAGAACGATGAAGCTCAAGAGCAGCCGTGCTTGAGAGGAGATTCCAGGGGGTTTCCAAGAAGGGATGGGGAACCGTTTCGATGCTCAGAAAACTTGAAACAGTGCCGATAGGAAGGAGACAGACAGACAAGGGCGAACAAAATACAGCCACCAATCGAGCCAATGTGGCGATCCCTCTCCACTGACCGAACAAATCAATCATCTCTAATCAGGGAGGGGAACGGTCAGCGTCTCTCCAGTTCACACACTCTCTCGCTCCGTCTAATCTGGCGAGAGAGCGTGTGGAATCGAGAGAGCAATTGCAATCAAAGAGGGAAGTGAACACGAAGGAACGTTCACGTGAACAAAAATCACCCAAACTCGTCTTTGCTCTCTTAGAACACATGAAATTGCATCTACTATGACGCCATCGAAACTTGCGTTTTACATTCTACGAATATAGTTCCTGGGCGGATGAGAACCCAATAGTTATCATTCAGCCTACCGCCATAAAAATATGTTGCCCGACTGATCAACGCTCCCGCTGCCACCCAAATTCATGCAAATTGGGCAACGCATTCTGGGGGTGGTGAAGCAAGAGCAATAAAGTTAGCGACTATGGAATGCGTGAGGCGAAAAGGGGGCGAAGTAGAGAAGGAGGAGAAGAAAAGGCTCTGCAGGCCAGAAAGAAATCCACTTCAGAATCGGGGAGAGGCCTCTAGAATGGGGACCTAGAATAGAGGTTGCCAAAATGGAAGAAGTGGAGTGCTAACCAAATCTTACGCTTGGTGACATGCAACTTTTTTGCATCAGAAATATGCAAAACGCGAACCTAAAGACAGGTCGTCAAATGGAACTACCAATAGACAAAACCTACTGTTTCATGAATAAGCAGGATATGGTGGTTTCAAAGGAATGCAATACGAATCCTGGAAGCAAACAAACTTCAGAATAAGCCTCTTATTGTTTTAAGAGTTCTCAAAATACCGAGCCAGGCCCGATTTGATAGCTCTAGGAACGCGGGTCACGTGTGGCAGCAGGCCTCTGGACTCTCGAGTCCTCTCGGGTACAGTGGTGTGACCCCATACGCCCTCCTCCTCCTCCCTTCCCTACCCTTCTCTCGGGTCACTGTAATCCACAGATCCCTCTCCCCCCTCTCTCTATCTGCCATACAAAGCCCCGTGTGACCTCTCATGGCCGGGGCACTCATTACCCCACGATTCAATGACCTCATAACCACTCTTGACCAGCAAGTCCTTGATCTACCCACCGTACCCCTCTCTAATGCTCAAAAAGTGATGCGGTTCGACGAGAAAGCCGAAAACTGTGAGGGGCAAAACCGCAAACTAAACAGGGGATAGAGAGGGAGAAAGAGAGGGGGGGCTGTTCATTTGAGAAAAGGGAGGGAGTGAACGGCTCCTCGTCTGTGCAAACAGGGCAGTTTTCTGTACTCCCTTGTCGAAAACGATGAAGGGTGGAGGGAGAAGAGTCACAGATGAAACTACCAATCTCGGGGTATCGAATCACCATCAAAATTGCTTTTCGATTCGCATTACTTCCCTGACTCATCTCCGTTTTTACAGGAAAAAAGTTAGGCCGCGTTACGTGATCGAATCATCTCAATTCAAAGATCAGCAACTGGCGACTAAGAAGTTCAATTCAACGTATAGCATTTCGAATGCAACTTTTGCTTCAAGTTCATTGGGAAAAAGGATTGAAACCAAGAAGAATTCATGTTTTACGAAGTAACAAAACAGGTGAGTCAAGAGGCGCTTTCACGATTATTAATTATCTATCGCGCCAGCCCGTCATATGGAATGCACCTTTAGTTAGCCAAGCGAGTCATTTTTGAAGAACAATGAGTCAAGAGGTGCGCGCGCTTTTCCCGAGTAGAAGAGAATGAAGCATACCCCTGCTGACTTATCCAAACGGAAGGACGGGATGAATAGACAAAAGAAAGGGCAGAGAGACATCTCACGCGTGTTCTCTGGCCGCCACTTTGCTGATTCAGAAACATCTCAAATATGAGATCCATCCTCGCTCAACAATCGAGCGAACAAGTGTTTCATAAATTCTAGGAACAAGCTTCATTCTCCGATGAAAATCAAGAAGTGAGCTTTTCCCAAGAAAAGAATAGCCTGCCGACTTATCCGATGAATAGAAAAGGAAGAAACGGCAGGCAGGGACGTCGCTTTTCTGCCCTCTGACTCTCCTAGTTCTCTCGCCAGTTAGAGAGCATGTGAAAACGAGAGAGCGACGGTCTCTGGCCGCCGAAAGCCGTGAGAATCGCCCTGCTGCGCCCCACTTCTCGCGCAACTTTGAACCCTCTGGATTGGGGTTCGGGGTGGCTCGGGTTACCACCGTTCTGACGTCATCATTGACCATTCAGAGATCAGGTTCCAGATTCACAGGATACCAGAAAGCTGCGAAACTATCAAGCACGAGATGCATAATCACTGAAGACGACTGTTAGTTGGAGAACCAAGAGTTCGAAGTGTAACGCTACCCGGGATAGTGGAGAGCCATACTAGCGCAATTGAATGGTTTGGAGATCCGAGCATACAAATGGAGGAGCAATCTGGTCCCTGAATCAGGGACGACGGAAAACTCACTGCTCTTCCTCGCTACCGTAGCCTGTCCGGTCGATTGTAGTCGGCGCGTGACAGTCGACGACTGAAGAAAATCGATAATCCTACGAAATCGCTACCGTATACCTACCATCAGCGAGCGATAGGAGCCCGCCATCGATCGGATCCATGACGCGCCGAGCGACATTGCGTGCTATTCGTCGGCTATCGATTGGCTGGAAGCGGTATACAGTAGATCACAATCATCGATTTCACGACAGATATTCAGAGCTTGCGAGACTCCCGTTTGGCATTCACAGCACAGTATTTTGAGGTAGAAACCTTTTATGCGGAACACAAACACAACAGAAATTAACGATAAACTGATAACAGTAACAATTGGGCAGGTAAGAAAAGTCAGTCGTTGATGGGCAGTGAGGTACGGTAGTCGAATGGGATACGGTAGTCAATTTATGCCGCGAAACCGTAGAGGTCAGCGATGCGCGCGTCCACCGTGGACAACCCGACGAGCACGTTCTCCTCGATTCTGGAGAGTGAATATCGATTAGTAGCTCGCTTCAAGATAACGTGCTATCGACGAATACACGCCAATTTTCAGCAGTGATATACTCGTTTCTTTTAGTTGCCTCCGAAAGTTCAACGGAATTGCACTCGAGTTATTCTCACTCTTTTATTACCATGAAACCTCAAACCTCTCGGACAACCTCACACCCCTCTAGAAAAATCAGAAAAACTTTTGATTATTTGGAGACTCCATCCAGCTTCGCATCATCGCTAACAGATTTTCCACAATGTTTACACCCCGTGAAACCCCGTACCTCTCTGATCTCGATCCGTTCGAGACGAAGGGCCGCAGAAGCAGCGTGAACGCCTCCTGGAATCGTTTATTCAATTACAAGATAAATAATAAGCTTAAATTTAAACTTAAAAAATGCAATTGCTGTTCTTAAAGGGCTGTACTCCTGAGACTCATCAATACCCCAAGCCGTCACAGAAATAAGACTTGGTGTCAGAACCGAAATTTACCACTCCCGAATACGGTATGAAATTGAATATTTTTGTTTCATCGGGCAATCCACAACAATCAAAGCCATTACACATTTCAACCATAACACCATTTCCAGCAACCACAATTCAACAATCCAGACAGTCAGTTCTCGATGGCCTCCGAGATACTGTGCTCGAAGGGATACGGTAGTCGATACGCCTCTCACCTCAGCCGACGTCTCTGCATACGCTTCGTCTCCTTCGATCGCCGCGTCCACACCCTCGATGCCGCCGAAGACGACGAGCACGTTGCTGCGATTAGAGGTGATTAGTGCTAATTAATTAATCAAATATTATTAATTATATCTACGCAGCCTATGCCAGTCTACAATCGACAACATCTTCGCACTCCAGTTATGAGAAGCCGTCGAAACACCGTGCGATCAGGTCATTCTTTTGAATTTTTAAAAATATGCGCTCAAAATTGTTGTTTGGGATCTATTGCAACAACCATTGTCAGTGGTGCTGCAACTCATTCTAATCAATGCTCCAAAACTCGCGTTCACCAAGCGATTTCGAACAGATATCATCTAGGATTACTAGAGATATTTTGTTACCAAGCGTAATCATTATTTCTATAATAATAATAGTTATTATTATTATTATAACTATTATAATAATAATAATTATTATTATTATAATTATTATTATTATAATAATTATTATTATTATTAATATTTTAATACTCACCTATGCTTCTCCGTGTCCACCTCGATATCCACTGCGCGTGCCCCGTTCGGCGATGTGCCGATGATGCAGTCGTACTTCGAGTGGTCGATCACCTGACAGAGATCAAAGATCACAATTGGAAGGATAGCATTTATTCACGGAAAGGAACATCGAAGGAAGACTAGACAGAGATCAGTGATCAAACCGTTCTCCTGGCAGTTTCGAGACACAGCATTTTTACATAGGCCAAATTTCACGGAGAGAAGCTGTGCAATCTCGTAAGCCTCGGGAAAAAAAAACTATTTCCGTTTGATTTTATCCGAAGTCATCGATTAACGTCACTCACATCAGTTATTCGCCTCTCCCATCTAACGCGCCTCTACGATCCTCTTCCCTATCCGGGCCGAATATTCCCACTACCGTATCCTATGATCAGTCAGTTATCCACCCCATCCTACAGTACCCCAATGATTTATCGATCACCCCTACCGCACCTCTCCGATCCTCTTGGCTATCCGGACCGAGTAGCCCCAGTAGTGGCCCGTGGCCGCAGCAGCCTTCTTTGCGCTCGTGAGCTTGCCGCGGTAGCGACGCGCGCCGTCTGGAATTATTGCAGTAAATAACAACAACAACAACAACTACAACGACAATAACAACTCTAGCAATAATAACAACTTCAGGAGGCGGTAAAAATTGAGTCATCATCCGCGCTAGGCAGTGGTATCCCACATCCTCATATTCCAAAAAATACCCGCGATTCAATCGGACTGTGTCGCCCTGCATTGAAATACAACCCAAACATCACAAAAGTGGCATCCAATGCGCATCGTCTCATCAGTTATCGATCGCGCTCTACCGTATCCCCTTGAAATCGTACCCGTCTCCTCCGGACCCATCTCCACCGTCACACGCGTGCCCGCCGGCAGCGGCGTCTCGTCCTCCAGCTCCAGCTCCTAAAATTATTTTATTATTCATTAATTGTTTGTCTCTATTTCTAGTTCTCTCTGTACGTACAATGCCTTTAGCTACTCTCCAACATTCCGCGATGCACCTCAATCTCCCAGGTTT
The DNA here is from genome assembly GCA_900490845.1 of Pristionchus japonicus. NCBI lineage: Eukaryota > Metazoa > Nematoda > Chromadorea > Rhabditida > Neodiplogasteridae > Pristionchus > Pristionchus japonicus. Next base: position 30,908 of record LS504615.1, on the reverse strand, counting down.
CATCCACTTACCTTATCCAGGACCACACCTAGCGCTAGCAATTTTCCTCCAAGCTCAATGTGCAAAATACGACCCCAAAACTTCCCGGGTTCACCCTCACCTTGTCCAGTCCCACATCGACCAACGGGCCGCGGCCCTTCTTCACCGGCTTGTCCAGGATGACGCCCTCCCTGCAATCGGCATGATAGGGTCTGATATCTTCCAACCATCAAGGTAGACAGTGGTTTGCCTAGTAGTATGGTCTCCACCACTAGGCACAATCACTATCGAGGGATTCCAACTAACCAGAGTAGCGTTTCGCTCTAAGCCCATAACTCAAACACTCACCTGAACCGCAGAGTGAGGTCGTACGCCTTGAGATGGTGCTGCGAGTCGAGCGGATTGAGCAGACCTGCGAATATTTTTGTTGTTGCAATTAATGTGTTATTGTTATTATAATTATTTCTCAACCGGACCTATCAAATGAAAGGAAGTAACTGATCGTAGTCATGCTCCACAGCTCAAAATGTACTAATGGTGGAGAATGCAAACAATGGAGGCTATAAGTTTCTCAATGAGATTGAAAGAAGTGCATGCACGAAGAGGCCAATATAGACAGGAGAAATTCGTAATCACTCACCAGCATACTGCAGCGGGCGCTGCCGCAGAAAGAGCGCCTTGCGCAGGTACTGCGGGCACTCGAGGTACTGTAACCAGAAACATTATCGATTGTTCAGCTCAATATACTATGATCATATCGTTGTTCAGTTGTGCAAGTGCAATCACCAACTGCTACACACTGAGCAGCTCTTGTACCGTCAACTTGCTGGCTTCCAGCCATCACTAAAGAGAGCTGGTAGTTCAATTTGTATAGCCCACATCTCTTTTCGCTCCCAACTTGCTGATATTAAGTTTCACGCTCACCTCGAGGATCCTGGCCAGATGGAAGTTCGTCTCGATGTTGTTCTCCGCCGGATGCACGTCGCCGTGCCAGTGCCCACCCCAGTACACGTCCAGTTGTCTGCAATGAACTACCGTGAGGGAGAATCACGCACTCTATGAGTGCCGGGTTTGCGAGACTATTCAATACTGATACGAATTGCTAATGATGTGCCCAATACACTAGCCCCAATACACGTCTAGCTGTCTGGAGCATCAGACACAAATGCAAAACATTTTCAGGACAAAGCTCTCACAAAGCTCATGTTTCACAAGGACGTCTTCTGCATATCAAGCCTGGGTTGGTAGTTACATCGTTGTTGTGCGGTTAGAATAAAAACAAACATTTCACGAAAAAACTAATAATTAAACAGAACAACTTTCACAATAAAAAACATTTTACTACATTTAAATAATTAATTAACAGCATACTAATAAAAGAGACATACTCATCCGTCATCCTGGCAGTCTCATCATAAACGATCACTTCGGACACGCGGAAGAGCGTCGCCGCGCGAGCGATCTGGAATAAGGAAGTAAGGTAGAGTCAAATAAAATTACAATTGGCCAGGAACACCTAAGATACATACGCTCTACATCATCGGTGCATGGCACGCTATTGAATATGTAGGGAAGGGATCGAGGAATACCACAATTTGAAACGGACGAACCTGTCCGGCCATGTACGTGCGCATTAAAAATCAGAATTTACCAAGAAAGTTAGGGCTACATTAGTTCTATAACCTCAGCGAATAACACAATTAGCAATATTGGTTGCATTTCGATATATATTATATGCGTATTGCTTATTAGTGATAGTCTAACCTGTCCGGCCATGTACGTGCGCAGCTCGGCACTCTGCGCGTTCAGCAGGAACGAGCCGGGAATGGCGATGCTCAGCGTGTACGGCTTGCCTGGAATAATTGATTAATTTACTAAATAGAAAAGAAAAATCAATAATGAATCATAGATGCTTGACGGCTATGATTCACAATTAACATGAGTGTCGTGGTCAAAAGTAGTACTAAACTTCAAGAGGATCGGACTTCCGAGGCTTGCTATAGTCACGAATAGTGGAATGATTTGGTCTCACCTTTGTCTAACTTCCTTGCCTTGGCTCCAGCTCCCGTGTCGGCTACTGCACCGTACTCCTTTTCGACTTTGGACTTCTGCAAGTAAGTTTAATTCGTTATTCAATACTTAAATTATGGAATATTGCCGAGGTAGATAAGTAAAGTAGCTTGATTAGACAACGATTAGAATAGACAGCGTTTATATGACACAAATCAGTGTCTCAACGAAACATCAAAGGAACAAGACCAACCCATACTGCCTCGGCCTCCTTGATCATGTTGTCCTCTTTCTTCTGCTTCTTTTCATCTTTTCCTGCAAGAAAATTATGAAATTGAGAAGGATACAAACGCAAATAAGAGGCAAGTACGAAGATAAAGTAGGCTAACTTTGTCTCCACGACTTTTCCTCCTCGCCAGTCTTCGTCTTGAAGAGCCGCTTTCGCAGAGCTCGCTTCCGAGCATGCTCCTCCGCTCGAGAACTCATTCTGCAACCAGAAATATAATAGACAACAACGATACAAAGAGAAACAAGGCCGAAACAAAGACACGGACAATGGAAACGAAATGGACTATTACCGTAACCACTGTGATCCAATCATGCACTGATTTTTTAGTTTCATTATTTTCTTTTTTTTATTGTATATTCAATGATATCAATATATTTAAAATGGGTCAAATTTAAATCCAGAATCAATTGAAATAAAATCAGAGATTATTCCTTGTCGAATTAAATGAATCTTGTAGGTCAGAATTATTCGAGCTAATGATGGCCAATCAGGCACTGGTAAGGAATAGAGATGGAAGGAATAGCAGAAGATTCAGTATGGACGAAGATTTCGAATTCGTCAACGCATCTGTAGCACATCAGTTCCTTTATTATGAAATCATCAATGATTAACAACATTTAAAAAGTTGATGATTATGCAGACATATACGAGATTCGAAAAGCTGGACGTGCTAACAATGAAGAATGATACAGGAATATCAAGTAGATCGATCAGACTGGCACGTGTAGTACATCTTCTTCAATAATGCCTTCAGAAAGCTCGTTTTCCAGTTCTGACTGTTCAGTGATGATTTCTACTTCATCAGTAAGCTTGACTTCAGGATTAGGGACCACCACGTGATATGCAAACGATGAATTCATGCCCCATGAACTATCTCAATTTGTTTATCCGTTATATAGAAACATTTTTTGTTCGCGGAAGACCATCCGAAATCTAATGGTTTTCGAGATATTTGGCATTTTACAAAAAATCAGTTCTCGATAATGGGTGACTACAAACTACAAAAGCCCTATAAAATGTGTTCTAGACGAGGGCCGCGACTTTTGAAACTTCTCAGTGATAGATCATGGTAATGGGCATAACATATCCGATAATCAGCCAAATCAATGGGCTCCCGCGACTTTTACATGAGATCAAAGATCATTCCGATAGCCAAACTTTGCACCTATATAACATTCGTGGGAGACCATTGATTTGGCTGATTTTCGGATATGTTATGCTCACTACCTTAGTTTATCACTGGAATCTTCCAAAAGTCGCGGCCCTCTCCATCAACGGAAGTTAGAACCTTTTATGCACTTTGTTTCGTTCAAATTAGCATGTTTTCGGAAGATTTTGGCTTTAAACTGGTATCGGGAGCCCATTGATTTGTCTGATTTTTTTAGAAAAGTTAGCTCTAATGGTGTACTGAAAAACTGCGAAAACAGAACAAGCGGCCCTTTCGATCCCTTCGAGTTATTTAATTTCGCGTGAGCCAGAATAAATAAAAATGGATGGTGGTCCCTACTTCAGGATCCTCCTTTTCCTTCGGAAAGTGCACCGAGCATTCCAGCCATTTCATCATTTTCTTCAGTTTCTTCCCAGTCTTCAAGTTCTTGCTGGACTTCGAGGCCTAAATAACAAATTGTTAATTAAATAAATACTTTTAAACATACCTTGACACAGGCATCGCGCAGCTCCAACAAATCCTTCAGTACAGTCTCGTGCTTTCTCTCCATGTGCTTGTACAGATTATCAGGGTGCAAAAATTTCAGATCACATTCCGGGCACTTGGGATTGCTGAAAACGTTGAGATGAGGACGATTATTTCTGGAAACACCTTGACCAAAAACAAACAAACAAACAACAACAACAACACTCACTTCGAGGTCAGGCGTTCCAGCTTCTTTCCTACATTGAGAACCAGACTGGGCGAGGCGACTCGCAACTGTTTCATCATCAATTGCACATCGCTGTTTCGCGTATTCGACTCATCCGCACCCATCCACAGTGAGCGAATGATCGTCATCACACTGTACGATTCAGTTAGTAGAACAACGCATTTGTTTCCCTGGAAATAACGCACTTGATGCATCCCCGGAAACACACACAAGACAAGAATTGAAATTGGTTTTTGAAACAAAGCAACTTACGTTTCTAGCCGATCGCTCATACGTCGCGTAGAGAATTTCTTTGATGTGCGCGCGGCGATATGTGGAGGGGATTGAGATAACCTGATAAAAATCGATATTCAAGATCCTGATGAAAGCCACACTAACCATTTTCGTGTAGTCGTACTCCTTTATCCTATCAAATAATCTCTTGTATGTGTCTCTCACAAGGTTTCTCTCGATTGGCGAATACTCTCCAGACAGTCCATCATAGACTAGCATCACTTCTGCAAAGAGTAATTTTGAAGGATTCGAAATGAAAGTGAGGTTGAAACATACTCTGGCATTTCAGCACATCTCCCGCTTCCATCGGTTGGATAGCCGACTGTCTGCCCGGCAGCCACTTCTTTTCCCTCCGATCCATCACTTGCACAAAGTTCTTGGTGAACTGTTCTCCAGCCTGTTCGAATATTTTCTCGTCGAGGTTGCGATTCGAGTCAAGGGGAAGAGCGATGACATCGCAGTCGGACACGACGTCGAAGGCATTTCCGAATGACGCCGCTATCTTCATTGCTGGAGGTGAACGGTAGTGAATGATAGAACCTGCTGACACCCGAGCCTGAATAGACCAGCCAGCAAATCGGAGTCTTGGTCGTAGTCGTTTCCGTGTGGAACGGCTGAAGGATTCAGATACCTACTGGCAACGCTTCTAAGAGATCAAAGGGGCAACAGAATGTGAAGTTCAATAAAGGCATGCCAGAGGGGTTTGGAATGTGTGGTATCGTATATTTATCGATCGCAAATAAATCGATTGCTTAAAGGAGGGCTAATAGCAAATATTAGATGACTAATCTGCCAACACAGAACTGTAGATATCATGAACCATATCAGAAATCCGAAAACCGCATGGTTGTATCTTTTGCCTGAACGATTTTATAGCGAGTTGGCAATGTGCCATGGACGCTTGAAAGGACAGGGGAGTGGCGGGAATTTGAATGTGACAGCATCTCGATCATAATGTGAAATGAGAGGAGCAGCTCCAACACCCCAGTGTAGCGCAGTGGTTAGAGCTCCGGTCAACCACTCTGAAGACCGGTGGTTCGATGCCTCCTTCGACCCAGGTTTTTTGCAGCCAATAAATGCATGTTTTCGCCCATTTCTTTGCTAATAGCCCTCCTTTAAAAATTTCAGCATTATCACTGAACGAATTGAGCACATCAATCATGCCAGAGACACCGTGCCTAGAGCATTTGCTCCAGCAGTTCGATAATTTTTCTTCGTTCGAACACGTGATCTTCCGTAATAATAAGACTTGGTTTCCGCGTCCCAAATCAGCACAACATCCGCAAAGATTCAAAACATCAAAATCATCGTTGTCTCAACAGTTTCATTATCATACAATAGTAATATTTATTACGATGGCTTGGCAGCTTTAGAAATGTCGATTGATAATTGAGGAAGGACCACAAAGCAGTGCAATATGCGTATGATAACTATCTACTATCGAGATAACTCCTAAAGGACTTCTTCAGCACGTATTTTCTCCAGCCTTGAACGATCCTGTGCTTCCGTTTCCCTCAGCGAGATTAGTTTCCTCAATCGTTCTCTGCGCAGAATCTTTCTCATTCATCAGAAGCTCCAGCACTTCCTCGATTTTCTTCTTCGCCTCAGCGTTCTTGCTCGAAGACACCTTTAAAAGCAATTAATTATGTTTTGTATAACATTAAAAAGGTTTCATTTTTCTCATTCCAACGTGCAATGGAGTTACTAATTTACAAACCGTACCTTGAGAAGCAGTTCAGTCGTCATATCGAGCACGTTCTGGTGTTTCCTCTGCATGTGATTGAGTAGCAGGCCGGAATGAGAGAATTTCTGTGCGCAGTCTGCGCACTTTGGGTTGCTGAAAAAAAGGTGTTAGGTTAAGGTTTGCACCTGTTGCACAAAAATTCGAAGGCAATTCTACCTCGAGGTCAGTCTTTCCAGCTTCTTTGCAACATTGAGTAGCGGACTGGGAGCAGCGACTCCCAACTCCTTCAAGATCGATCCAATGACGTCACTCGAGTCGAGAATCAGCTCCTTTGCTCCCCAGAAAAGAGAGCGAACAATGCCCATCACTCGCTCCGATTCAGACACCAGAACGACGTGATGGAATCCCTGAAAGTTCCACAATTTCTTGAAATCTCACTGGTTTCTGATAAAAATTTTGAGGATTCATCCAAATCTTACGTTCTTAGGCCCTCTTTCGACAGTAGCGTGCAGAATTTCCTTGATCAGTGCACGTGAGTAAGTCGACGGAATGATGACAGCCTGAAGGATTAGGCAAATGAATCGTTGGTTTACAGGTATCAGAAAACTCACGACGTTTGCATAATCGTACTCCTTCATTCGATCAAACAATCTCTTGTAGGCATCTCGAACCAGATTTCTCTCGGACAGAAACCACTTTCCAGACAGTCCATCACAAACGAGCATCACTTCTGCAAATGGGATCATTTAGATGAGAACCATTTGTTCTATCTATTGCGTACTTTAAAGGAACCTAATTACGTTCGTCATAAAATTGTCGGCAAAACATACTTCTGCATTTGAGAACATCTCCTCCACTCAGTGGCTGCACAGTCGACTGGCGACGCGGCAGCATCTTCTCTTGCTGATACTTTTGCTGAATCTCATTCAAGTGATTCGAAAAGGAGTCCCCAGCACAATCCAAGACTGCACGATCAACGTTGAGGTTAGCATCAACGGGAAGAGTTATGGCATCGCAAGAGCCAATGCCGAACGCATTCCCGAAGTAGGCGGTGATCTTCATTGCTGGAAAGGGGTTGTGAATGAATGAACTGATGGCACCCAGGCTTAACTGGATCGAAAACGGAAGCTAGGTGAAAGTGCTTACAGCGGCCCTCTTTCATCTCCCACCGTCGTTTCCGTGTGAACTGCTTCAACGCAAGATTCGCGTACCCACCGGGCAAGTTTCGATGAGGTCAAAGGGTCAACCGAACGTTCACTTCATCAAAGCATGCCAGAGGGCATGGGAATGTCTAGCTACATCCGTTCCCGCGGCACCTCTAAAAGGCTTTCCGATCCATCATAGACTGGATTCCAGAATGGACGCTTCCGATCTTTCTACAGACTCGAAAACTGTTCTACATCATTCACTCACTCGTCTCATCTCCCCACGCACCGCTATTATCATTCGTGGCACAAACCTAACTCCCTTATCGCTCTTCTCTCTTACTCTTACCTCAACTTACCAGTCCCACTCCTTGATTAGATGGATCAATTTCTTGCATTCACATCAATCTTTGAGCGTCTTTGAGTGTCCTTCCCTCGTTCTCTTTGAACCCCTTTCCCCTCCACCACTCTCTGCCGCTTACGCACTCTTCAAGGTCATTCTTCAGTCAATCAAACAATTTGTATTTTACAGGAATCCTACTCAGCAATGAAGATCTCCACCCACCTCGGCGACGTCTTCGGCATCGACGCTGACCTCATCTCGATTCCCACTGATGCCCACCTCAACGTCAACGCCACCTTCATCGCCCGGGCCGGAGTCCAGTTCGCCCTCAACTTCGAGGAGATGCGAGAGTGGTGTGAGACCACGAGTAACAAGTTCAAGCGCCTACCGCTCATCCTCCCCACTGTTCTGCCCGTCGCCAAAGGAGATGTGCTTAAGTGCGAAAGTGAGTTGTTTTGGTTTTTTCTAGTTATCGTTTTATCGAATATTTCCTTTCAGACGTTGCTCTCGTTTTCGACGGCTCTACTGACGATAAACAGTCTCCCGATTTTACTCGAGTCATGGTCCGTCAGGCTTACAAGAAGCTGTTTGACTTGATCCAGGAGTTCGACTACAAGTCTGTGGTAAGTCTTATATTTAATATTTCGTAAAAATCGTCCTGCAGGACTCTTGAACACAACAGACCAGTGGAAACAGCTCTTATTATCTGTAGTTTAAAGTACACTCAATGTTGAATAGTCAAAATTCACTTCAAAACTCTAGAAAATCATTGATTTATCAGTATTTTTTGTCAGGCTATCACCATCCCATCCTACACTCGTGGTGAGATGAAGGAGGTTCTGCACGCAATGCTCGATCGAGCGCCCAAATGCGTGAGTTTATCATGATTTTTCTGCGTTAGAGTAACAGCCTCAAAGAACATAACTTATTTAGCAGGATGCGACAAAATCAGAACTTTATCAACTCTAACGTTATCAATTTATTCAACTTTACCATTTCTGTTCATTTCAGAGTATCTCCGAAGTGATTTTGGTCTCCAAATCGATCACTTCTATTGGAATTGCCCGCGCTCTTTTGGGCTCCGAGAATCTGCAACTCGATTCACCAGTGGTCATCAAAGCCATGCTGAAATCACTGAAAATTGCTCCTGCAAGCTTGATTCTGAGCATCGTGAAAAGGAGAGAACGAGCTTTCGAAAAGTGAGTTGACGAAACACGGAAGCAGCTGTTATTACTAACTGCTTTACTTTGATATTTTTAATTTTTAATAAATTTATTCCAGGAACCGTAAGTGTCCAGAGTGCGGTCAGCTGTTCATCTACAAAGAGCTTCTGGAGAGGCACATCAGAAGAAAGCACAAGAAAGAGGAACTGAAGCAGGTATAGAGTTTTGTTTCACTGAGCTCGTGTGAAAATAATCATCCCAGGTGGAACAAGTCATCGAGATGAAGAAAACAATTTCCGTGCATTTCGATGAGCCAACTCCGAAGTTTGAGAAGAAGACCGAGGTGTGTTACCTTGAAAATCATTCTCACACACTTAATGAATCATAGTTCGGCTTTTGGAAGTTTTCATGTGCTTTCAAACTTACCGAAAAGGGAAATTTTTTTCCGAAAAATTTAATCCCGAATTTATCAGATTCCACCTCTCGTCGAGATCGAATGCCCTCATCCTCACTCTACCGTCGATGATCTATCTCTGAAGCTTGCGAGAATGACTGAGGTACGTATCAATCAGATCACCCCCCATATCTCCGGTACCTGAGTCATGCAGGTTTCGAAATTTCAGGTCCGTGATGCCTACGCCAAACTGTCAAAGACTCTGGAAGCCTTCAACGATGCCTGTGACAGAGTCAAGAGTGTTGAAGAGATCGACGCTTTCTGTAGAGGAACGGAAGAGTTACTGGAGAATCACTTCGAAAAGATGAATATGAGCAAAACCGAGAACGGCATTACTCTTCTATAGATTATTTGAAGCACTTGAACTCTATTTATTAATTCATCACATGCATTAGCATGGCTCACAACCTGAAAGACGATAAAGAAATTGGATGAAGCTCATTTCGTCGTTGATTTCAATGAAATCGGTCCGATCTTTCCTTCCTTTTGCCAATCGAATTCAATTGAATGGAAAAGAGCTGAACACTTGATACTTAATTTTAGAAACGACCGTATTATGGAGAGTCCGCAAGGGCGTGATAAATTATTACACAACAATTTCATTTCGCCAAATTTAAATAGATTTTGCATAATTTGAATTGACCTCGCTTCTCCCCTCCTCCCCTCGACGAGAGAGAGGCGAGCGAGAGACGCGCCAGACGGTTAGAGATGGTCGCTTTATCGATTTTCTTTCCCTCTCCCTCGCCGCTTCTCCCGCCCATTCTTGATCTTTCCTTTGCCTTGAAGGGTCCCTCTGTTTTCACTGTTACTTTGTGATTAATTAACTAATTACTCTTGCTAATTAAGGCATGGATCGTTTCAACGCAGTCCTCTCCGGGATGATCGCCACCGGCAAGAATATCAACAAACAGAAGGAGGCGCTCATCTACCAATTGCTCGCTGCCCGGGGCAGCTTCGATGCTCCCTCCATCTGCATCGTAGAGGGGCTCGGGTACCCCGCGGAGACGTACAAACTGGTCAGTTGATCTTTGATCTCTGTGGTCTCTTTGGTAGAGACTAGAGCGCATCTGACCTGGGAGGGTGCGGGGCTTGGCATACTGTAGCCTCCTGCTTCAGGTCAAAGACTCGATCGCGAAGGATCTCCGGGGCAGCAGCGCCTTTCGGGGATGCGTCGACTCTACCATCGGGGTCTTTATCAGCTCGCTCTGCGATGGCAGTCGCAGGTAGGGTTTGAATTGTATCTCTATCACCCGGTCGTCATTTCCCGGCTCCACGTAAAGAACTCTATCTGCAGGGACACCCGGGTTAGTGTTGCGGAGAACCACTCATCGGATGGATCGGGGAAGAGCAAGAAGACGTCAATTATCTGGGATTACTCCCCTACCGCCGCCATGGTGAGATACTGTAATTTTAGAAAACCGAGTACGGTAGTTATCGATTGATTTTCACGTTTTTGCTGCAGAACAACATCGCACGCTACCACCCGCAGCTGTGTATTTGGGACTTCATTAACGAGGAGATGATGAGACAGGTAAGAGAGTTCAAAGATCAGGAGAGAGAGGTTAGAGCGACGAGAAAGCACGCGGAATCGAGAGACGCTCTCTCACAGGTCAGACAGAGCGAGAGAGCACGCGGAATCGAGAGAGCACACCTCAAGTCAGGCCTTTTAGCTGGTCATCCCCATCCGTCGAGCCATCGAGAAGGGACAGCAGCTGAACCATCTCCTCTTCCTCGTCAAACCCGAGCAGGTTCGAAACTTTTGATTTCTCGATCTATCTAGTTTTTCTTTCAAGAGAGAAAGGGCGAGCGAGAGACGCGCCAGACGGTTAGAGATGGTCTCTTTATCGATTTTCTCTCCCTCTCCCGCTCTCTCACCAGCCAGACAGAGCGAGGGAGCATGGCAAATGAAGAGAGTGGGTCTCTCACTTTTGCATGCTCTCTCACCAGCCAGACAGAGCGAGAGAGTACGGCAAATCGAGAGAGTCAGACAGTCCCCCTCTCCTTCCAGACCGCCTCCCTGCCCTCTCTCCTCTCTCCTCTCCTCTCTCTCAACCACTTCACGAAGACGGTCAGCGTCTCCTGGGACGAGATCGAGAAGATGGCACAGCAGGTTTGTTCATTCTATTGTCATGCTTGCTAGAGATCAAAGATCAAGATTCCAACTTAACCAGACTCTATTGCTCACATTCAAGCTAGAGATCAAAGATCAAGATTGCATCTCAATTAGTAACCTACTTCAGGCTGCTGCAGCTGCTGCATCCGCAGTCCAGGCTCCGCCCACTCGCTCGCAGTCGACTCAAACACCGTGGGATGTCTTCACCCCGCCCGCTCCTTCCGAGTGCTCCATCTGCTGGGAGGGAGAGGCGGACACGGCTCTCGTGCCTTGTGGCCACGTCTGCGCCTGCTACAAGTGCGCCAGCAAGATCAAGGTACGGTAGGATACTGTATTATCGATTTTTGCTCCCCGGAAAGATCAAGATACGGTAGTTGCGACGCTGGATACAGCAGGAAGCGAATGATTACGGTAATATCGATTTTCCGCAGGCCTCGGGAGACGTCTGCCCTATTTGCCGCCAGTCGATCAAGGATGTCCTCAAGATCTACAAGTCGTAGTGACTGAGGGAGACTGCACCTCTTTCGTTCCTGTTATTGTCTTGTTGTGTTTTGATCAAGTTTCACGTTGTTCTGATAAATGTTCGACTCGTTACTCGCTTCGATCGCATTCACGTTTTCCATTTACTATTTGATTCAACTGAACGAGCTCACTTCGGCCTCTAAGACCGATCCACGAGAGAGAGGCGAGTTGAGCGAGAGACGCGGCAGACGGTTAGAGAAGGTCTCTTTATCGATTTTCTGCCTCTCCCTTGCCTCTCCTCCCGCCCATTCTTGATCTTTCCTTCTCCTTCGTTCTCTGTGTCCGTTTCTTCTCTCATATTTATTAATTATCTAATAATTACCGTTACTAATTAGCAATTCACAGATGGATCGTTTCAACGAGACCCTCGACAGCATTCTTGAAGCCGGCAACAACATCGCAAACTTCAAAGAAATGCTCACCTTCCAACATCTGATCGCCAAAGGTGGCCTTAGTCACCTTCCAACGATCTGTTACACCGACGCCATCGAAGATGTAGAGGACATGGATAAACTGGTGAGTCCGTTTCGAATCAAAGGCCTGACCCAATCCACTTGCTTTACGATCTCTTTCCGATCTCGCCGACTAGGGTCGGGGCTTGGATACGTGCCAATCGATCACTGTTCAGGTCAACGATTTCATCGCCAAGGAGTACAGAGGCGGCTGCCCGATTTCCAACAATGGCAGCAAGCGCCACAATACGATCGCAGTTTTCAACGGCGCTCAATGCACCAAGGATCGCAAAAATTCCAACACAAAGATCGCCCAAATCGATCAGAAGCAGGACGCGTTTGGTTTCACCCGGAAAATTTCTGTGGTGTGGGACTCTACACCAACTCAGTCCATGGTGAAATCGATGTTTACCGTAGTCTTCAACTACAGGAACCCGAGAGTACGGTAGCTATCGATCGGTATTCGTTGTAGAGCAACGTTCCAACACATTGTCCTCAGCTTCTCGTCTGGACCTTCGTCGGTGATGAGATCCTCAGACAGGTGAGATGAGTTGGAGTTCGAGAGATCAAAGATCAAGAATCAGAGAGCATGCTCCCTACTCAAACCATTTTCAGCTCGAAGCCGCAGTCGGTGAAGCGATCAAGAACCCCCGTGGTCAGCTCAATCACATTCTGCTCTGCGTGAAGCCAGATCAGGTTCGTTATCATCGGTTTCTTGTCTCGCACTCAGTATTTTCATGGTCTTATTAACCCTTCTGTTATCATATTCAAATCAAATCATTGTTCCAGATGGCTTGCATGCCCGAGAAGCTCTCTTCCATCAAAGTTCCATCGCGGTCCGGTGGAGTGAGATCGAGCAGATCGCTCGTAGTCGCCAGGTTTGTGACTTGAAACTATTCAAATCAGAGCATTTTTCCAACTGCTTTGAACATGAATAAATCAATATTCACATTGTTCTTCAGACTGCTGCTGTTACACCTATCATCCAACTCCGCCCACTGTCGAGGCTCCGCCCACTCGCGACCAGTCGACGCAGACTGTGTGTGAAGACTGTGTGGTCTGCAGAGATGCCGAGGCCAATATGGCCAATTATCCCTGCGGTCATCTGTGCGCCTGTTTCAACTGCTCTGAACAGATAAAGGTACGGTCGGTTACTGTAGAAGATCGTACGGTTTCCTTTAGGTACTGTAGTATCGATTGTCTTGCAGGTCGCCGGTATGCGCTGTCCCATCTGCCGCGACCGGATCATAGATGCCATCATGATCTACAAGTCGTGAATGTTGAAGCATCTCTTACCTCTTACGTTTCTGTTATCCACCTTTCATTAATCCGCTAAATTTTTGTTAACCTAGCCTTCGCGCTACCTTTGTTAAGTTTCGTTGTTAAAATAATGTTTCATGTCGTTTCACGCCTCGATCGCATTCACTTTGGACATTTCATACAGCTCTATTCGACCCTTCCTTATTTGGTTCGATCCGAGAAAGCCCTTCTTGATGCTCCATCTTCCTTCGGCTTCGTAAATCATATTTATTACTCTGTCAACTCTCTACTACATATCTATGAAAAACTACTGAAAATACTCACTGAGTATACAATATCGATCGATACAAAAACTGAATACTGTAACCGAGTCTGCGAGTCAACTGTACACACAAAACAAGCGGGTGGGGGAGGGCTAAAAACGCGTATGAACAGAATGGAGCAAGTACAAAACATATGGAACAATCTGAGGGTGGGATACAGTAGCTACAATTCAAATTGGTGGTGGGTCCCGCAAGGAAAATCTTTCGAGATGCAGGGATACGGTAATCGATTTAGTGGTCGAGGATGCGCAGGTTGCCCGAGACGATCTTGTTCTCCAGGATGGATCCGGGCGGGATGTCGATGCGCTCGCCGTGGTTCGCGATGATGATCACTGTGCCCTGAATCAGGGATATTGATTGATTTCCGATCCCGTAATCCTATATCATGCATCCACACTATCGCAATGCTGCCCTACTGTTGATATTCACATGAGTGGTGGGTCCCGCACGGAACATCCTTGCAGATGCTGGGGATACGGTAGTCGACTTACCTTGAGGCTGACGTCCTTGCCGAAGGTGACGTCGCCCGACACCGTGAGATGGTCCAGCTCGAGCAGGTCCGGAATGCCCTGGAAGCGGCCGAGGAAGTCCTTCACCTGCAATGCGAGAGGGAGGATTAGTGGGCGGAGCTTGGAGGAAAAGGGGGTGGAGTCTATTTGTAATCCCGGTGGCAATAAAAAATAAGTAGCATGTAAATTATTTGTTTAAGCCTGAATCGTATCTGCATTGGCTCCTTTTGATCCTGTCCAACTTTGTTCCACTGATGAAACCGATACTCACACTGGTGAAACTGTTCAACTCTATCAACGCTCAGCCCACCCCTACTCTAATTGTAAGCCTCCTAAGGACGTACCTTATCGAAGCTCGATCCCAGCTTCACAAGCGGCGTCGTCGGGAAGCTCCTCAGTCCCGACAGCGTCAGACTGCCGTTGTCGATGTCGTAGAGGTTGGACATGAGTAGGAGCAGATCGGACGTCTTCTTGACGGGCAGGAAGCGCGAGCGAGGCACGTTGATGCCTGCAGTCAGGGACGGATTATTGATTGGGTTATGGTAGAGAGGCTACCCAAACGTGCACTAGTTGTCACTTTCACTTTAGTTGCTGATTTATCGTTGAAATCTGTGCGGAGTGTCTATCGAAAAGGAACGAGCCTATCGGCTTTTGAATTAATTGTGAAACACACATCCAACTGCAGTTTTACAATCTTCTGCCCGCAACAACTGTGGTTCTATATTTAACATACTGTGTCCTCTCGAAATATTGAGCGGAAACAATCCACCCGGGTCATGTGATACAAGTGAAGCTCGCCGCTTCCTAGCCCATTGTCATTTCCGAATTCATCGTAAATCACAAAACAAACAGCTCTCGATAACTTCCCCATAGTCTCTATTTTCACAATTTTCAATGTCAGTACAGGCTCAAAACAATCAGTTCCCGATCACCCATCCGCCCCATTCTACCGTAACTCACCGCAGGCGCCCTTGAAGTTCTTGATGGCGGCTCCGGCGGCCGTCTCCAGCTGGATCACGTCCAGTCCGCGGTCCAGGTGCTTCGGGTTCACGATCACCTGAGAGAGGCAATCAATCAATCAATCGATAATCAACTACCAAACCAGGCTCATATTACCGTATCTCCATCTACAGTAACCTTACATGGAGTCTAATACCGTAACCAACACTACCGTATCCTTCAAAATCTAATACCACAACCTACATTACCGTATCCTTTGAAGTCTAATACCACAACCTACGCTACCGTTTCCCTCCCAATAGGCTACCATAACCTTTCTACCGTACCCCTCTCACGAAGCCGTATCATCGTCCTACACTACCGTATCCTTCCTCTATTACCGTACCTCCATCTCGAGCGTCTGCTGCTCCACGTTGCGCTTCATCGCGCCCAGGTGCACCCACAGGTTGTTCGTGTTGAAGATTCTGCGAAGAAGACAAAGATGAGAGAATTGAATGGGAAGTGATCAACGGCTATTGTAAACGCTGAGCAACCCCAACACCGCATGCAATGCAGCATTCCAAATCTCGGGAAAGCCTTATTAATTGACACATCGAGCTGGTATTCACGCTTACGTATCAGAGCGGAAACATTAAATTATTATTTAGACATCGATCGCAAGAAACATTGCGATCCTCGATGAATCAAAAGGAAACTGTGAAACTCAGCGTTCGCTGCAATGTATTATTCCAGTTGTTGCGCAACGTTTCGCAAAACTTTCGCATCACAAACTCTCCGGACGTTCCACGACTTTTGACTTTTGGCTATATTATAATAAAGCCAGTCCTCGATCACACTAGACTACTGTACTCTGTTACCGTACTATCCCGCCTCCTCACCTGAACTTGGACACACTCTTGAACTCGTCCACGTAGTCCTTCGGTACTTGAGCAATCTCGAGAAGCATCAGCTTGTTCTCGTACTGTAATCAGGGGTATTGATCAATCGATAACGAACTACCCCCTACAGAACACATTACCCAATCGCCAACTGCCTCCTACCGTATCCATCGGATCACCAATCGATAACTAACACCCTACCGTACCTGGATGAGCGTTCCTCCCTTGACGTCGGCGCGCGTCTTGTCGGTGACTTCCATGACGAACTCTGGCGCCGCGTCGCCTGAAGATCGCTAATCGATAATCTATCGCCAACTGATTACCGTATTCCTCCCAACCAATCGATACCCTGACTACCGTACCTGCGGACGAAGCGTTGAGCACGAAGTTGAGGATGGACAGGTCGACGGTGGCGCCCATGTTGTCGATGTTGGACAGGAAGCAGTACTGATAATGATAAAGTCAGTCCTCGATAAGAGTAGATTACGGTAGCTATGAAAAAGCTAGTCCTCGATCCGCTACCGTACCTCCTTGCCCTGCGCGATGAACTTGTCGAGCAGGCCCGAGTTGTGGAAGGCCTCGTAGAAGTTGCCGTGGCCGGGCGGGTACCACCTGCAGGGAGGATAGATCAACACGTACCGTAACCAGCACCAGATTACCATACCCCAAGGCTACCGTAACCCAGCAACAAATCGATAAACGTACGCTTCGTGATCGGCCGACTCGATGTCCGACACGATCGGCATGAGCGTCTCTTTGTTGATGCGCGGGTAGCGCGACTGGCAGAACGAGTGCACGTCGACCTGTTAATGTGATGAAAATTAGTTTTTGAACTACCATAGCTCGAAGCATTGTCATTCTGACGATTTCACTTTCCTTAGCCCAACGATGAAACGTCGAACTGAAACGTCCCATTACCACAACACACTGTCAATTGTCTCACATGCTTCTTGAAATCCTCTTACCTACCGTACTCCTACCGTACCCTGGCCCACTACTGTACTCACCTTGACATTGGCGTACTTCTTGAGCAGCTTCTGCGTGTCGTCGTCCGTGTTGAACGAGTTCATGAGCACGAGAGGGACGTCCACTCCGTACGTTTTGTTCAGCGTCTGCAACACACACTCGGTGGCGACGTTTACTAAACGGCGCCGCGCCTGGGCGCACCACGCACCACACCACGACTACCGTACTCACCTGGATCTGCTGCATGGTGAGGTCGAGGAAGGTGAGGTCGTTGCGCACCGAGATCACCGACTTAGGGCCCTTGCAGCCCATCGACGTGCCGAGACCTGACAAGGGTTACGGTAAAATTCGAATGCTCCCAGTTCACGGCATTAAACGCAGAAAAAAGTGATCTGTGAAATTTCGACCAGGCTATATTCCACCCTATTCACTTTGCGTTTCACGAACAACTCTTAACTACACCAGAGAGAAAGTATTTGATAGTGCTCAAGGAGGCCGTAACAAAAATTCATTTCCCGCCAAACCCGAAATTCAAATCTTTTAAAATATCGATTTGCGCGCGAACCTCCGTTGAGCTTGACGACGACCAGCTTGGAGAGCATGGCGGAGATCGCAGTCTTGTCGTAGCCGGGCAGCTGGAAGGAATTAAAGTCAGTTGTCGATCGAATCTCAAGGATACTACGGTAGTCTACCAAGCCGACTGCTAATAAAGAAACATTTCTTTTAGTGCAACCGCAACGCATACGGATTATCAGTTTCCGGTTCCTAGTTCCCGATTTACGTAAAGTCCGAAACTTTGGGCCAGATCCTCATGCTCCTCAACGCTCGTTCCTCTCCCTCCACGACCCGGCGCGTCTAGAGTGCACCCTCCCTCCTCTTACCTGTGCATACGGCTGGATGGCGTGCTCGGGCAGCGGCTGGATCTTGCTCCAGTCGACGAACGTCTTGGCGCGCAGGAAGCGCGAGAACAGGTTGCGGAAGCCGGACAGCTCCTTGCGGTTCAGCTGCAAGAGAGTATCGATTGATGATACGGTGGATACTGGATTTATTTTTAAGACAGTTGTCATCATTCAACAGATTATTGCGGTTCAGCTGAAAAGAAGAGAACTAATTGATTTTCACAAATGGCTAAAAAATGTCCTTTTCTACAGATTCTGTCCCGGTACCCCCACTCCATTGCCCGTCTCTAACTACGCGCATTCGAAATTGGTGTTTCAGGCAGGGCTCTAATTTCGTGCGAATGCTCGCTGTTCAATCTGGATGGCATAACTCGTATGCAAAAACCGACTCTATTCTAACAGCGGCGCGTCACTCTACGCGTCGCGGATCATCCAGTTTGCAAGGAACTAGGCCGGACGAGAACCGTCGCATGAGAGCCGACTGGATGAGAACCATTTGCACATTCTGTCTGTTACATAACCCTTGTCTCTCGCCTTCATTAGGTTCTCATCCGACCTAGTTTACAAATCCCATCCAGTTTGCTCTCGGCGCTGGTGGCGAGCAGCCGCTGTCGCTGCATTTCTAACCCCGCGCGTTCGAAAATGATGTTTCAAGCATCCTCCTAGTGTGCATTGATTGCGTGCTATTCAATCTTGCCCAACAAACTCACATCCAGCTTGCTCTCGGCGCTGGTGGCGAGCAGCCGCTGCAGCTCCAGCTCGAGCACGCCCAGCGTCTCGCGCTTCGTCGACGACTTCCACTCCTCCGAGCGCTGCAATTAATGATTTTAAATTAATTAGTTAATTGGTTAGATGATCCTACTTTTAAACACTAGTAAGATTTACTCCTCCGAGCGCTGCAATTAATGGGTAATTCATTCGAAAATTAACTAATTACTCTAAATGATAGTTACTTCTCCTAGCTCGACAGGATGCTCCAATCAATTAACATGCGTATTTGATTATCCTAATCTACACTAATACACATTTTCGATGCAGTTTTTGAAGTTATTCTTCACCAATCTACTGTAAATCAATGAAATTCCAAACTTGTACACATTCAAAGATACCTCGAAACCCCACACTCACCATGCTATTTTGGCCAACTTTAAATGGGCCATTCTGCGAAACGAAACCTTTTACGCGCCTTGGTCACATTGCCCATCAAACAAGCATGCGAACAAGTTACAATAAAGGTAAAAGGTAAAGGTAAAGGTAGTTCCGTCTTCAACGTGTTTTTCAACGTGCGGAACATGCGCAGATTTCTTTTGACCGGGGTGCACGCATCCATAGCATATAACGGTATAAGTCGTCACTCAGTTGCCAGCCGGCGACACCGTCCCTTTACTCCTGGTTTTTGACCAGTACCAATTGGACCAGGCTTGGTAGGCCTGTCTTCGCCAAATCGGGTCAAAATCAACAGGGGCCGGCGTGAGCAAAGTGCGCGGCAACGGCAGGAAGAAAAGGGATGAGAAGGGAGTGGGGAAGAGCGAACTAACTGGCCAAGTTCTCTATTGATAGGGGGGATAGGCGAGAGATCGAGGCTCCGCCCACATCTCTTCGATCCCACTCCCGACCGGTTAAAATAGAACAGACAAAAGGCTGCCGAATGCACACACAAAAATAGCACGTGGAGTAAAGCTGTGACGTAGCCGTGTTCCACATTTGGAGCGAACAAGGTGCACTGCTCACCCCTTTATTCGACACAATAGGCACGGTTCCTACCAAGTTATGCGCGCGATAGGCACACTAGCTTGCTGGTGTTTGCTCAACCTGTTCGATTCAACAGGACGCCGCGGTTTTCCGAATACTGAATAGGTTCTTCCTGTCAATTTGTAGGCGCATGCGGCTAGGATAAGGATCGCTGGGTGTTACTTTGGTCGACACTGTCCCGCAACAGCCCAGTTCTCCTTTTCCTCCACCGGAATTTTCCTCGTCGAGAACTGTGATAGCTTGCTCGGTGCGACTAGCGAATCCATCTCGCCCCTTTTGGCAATAGCGTCTCATCCTGCCGCTGCCGCGCACTTTACATGTTAATCACGGGGCCCTGTTGATTTTGGCCAGATTTGGCGAAGAAAAGTGCGCGGCGTGCTCGTTCACTGCACTATACCTCCAACTTTCCCGACCTATCAGCTAAATTCACACTCACACTCACGCAACTTTCCATTTCTAATGTAGCTTCCGCTTCCGGTAGGCGATAGATCAAACCAAAATCACGGTGCTGACTCACAACCAGCTTTTTCGTTTGTTGACATCGTTGATTATGCGTCTCAGTAATTGAGTGTTTCCTGTGAGCGCAAAAACCATGCCACGAGCTTGTTTGATTTTTTTTTCGTACCAATGAAGAGGGAAAATACATTGAATACATGAAGCTCCAGTACAACCGATGGATTCCCCAGAACATTTGCTGTATTTTTAAAAATACGTTCCAAGCCAACCATTGACCTATCGAATCAGAGCGGCTCATGCCGCTCAACTCGAATCGTACTCTCACTGGTTCAATTTTTGAAAACAACAAACTCCGCACCACAAAGGCCTTCGCCTGGTCATCCATTGAGATCAATCGGGCAAACGACGGGGGTGCCATCTCTCTTGCAGGATACGGTAAAGCACTGAAGTGGTTCAAGGGGGGGTCAGACGTGCGGGCGCGATCACAATTCAGATTGTTTGGCGACAGAGATCAATGAGCAATCAGATAACCAGGAGACAATAGAGAGCTATCAGATCAGATCGATTTTCCTTGGGGAAACTCCTCTTGCTCTCCCAATTCCAAACTGTAAACACTTTCCTGCCAGATGCCAACTAAAAGCTCCTACACACTTTTTAGCTCTTTGATTCCCACAACCGGGCTAGGAAGCCGGGACGCTCGAGTTTCAGGAACCCTTCATTTACCTCACATGTCGAGATCAGCCGGCATCGCTGCTGGTTCGACAACTTGTGCAGGGGCGGCACTTTGTCCAGCTCTTCCATTTTTCACGTTTCTAAGTTCTAAACTTCGCATTTTACAATCGCCACATCGCGTCAACAACAAAAATGGAATCGTCTCCTCACTTCACATTGGATTTATGGTAAAATTTTGATTTGTTATGAAAAAGAAGATGAAACAGCGTGTGAATTGAGGAGAGCGCTTCCCTATCCATTCAACGTGGTAACAAGTAGGGTAGAAACGCAAGAGTAACACCGCAGAGACGCGTTGCATTGATAGTCGTGTCTTCTTCTTCTTCTTCTCTCTTCTCTATCCCAAACTGATAACAACACACGGACAATCTCATCGCTCTCTGCGGTGCTCTCTCAATTTCCCTTGTTCTCTAACTATCTCTAACCTTCTAGAGCCGTGGCTAGGCCGATAAACAGTGCGCCTTTCATGGCAAAGAACAATCTGTGAAGATATCATTCATTCAATATCATTCGTCAACACAACACCCTCACAGTATCATGCGCGCGCATCAGACGAAAACAGTCGATATTATCATCGAATCTGTGCATAGGCACACACACACACACACTTCGGGAACAGGGCACACTCGTTGCACTAGGGGAGTACCATCGATCTAACATCACAAAAGTGATTTTCGAAATTCGCCTATTTGCCAATGATTTCTGATTGAGAACCACGACAAATCATCAAAATTTGCAGACGAAACAAACAACAAAAACGTGTGCGGCGTGCACTGTTTTGTCTATCAACTTTGGCTCTTCCCTTTGCCAGCTTGCGCCCTCTCAATTCCCATTGCATCTCGTTTCCGCCATTTCCCCTTTCCCCTCCCTGCAAGCAATCAATGTGCACAGCTGAATGGGAACTGAAACCCAGCGGGGATTGCCACACAACCATTCGAACCCACGTGGCATCCTTCCCCTATCAACACGATCTGATCTGATAGCTTCCGTGATAACAATCAGGAGCTTTTCGAAATAACAACATCGAAGATCAAAGGCGGTGAATAGCAAAGACATAGAACACCGTTCAGAAATATTTCCAGCATGAATCAGGAGGGAAAATGTGCTGAGTCAATCAAGGAGAGGTCAATAAATCAAAACCAATAATCATCAAAGAATTATCAGCGTGCCTGACGCAATAAGGGCGAAACCAGAGCATCAGATCAAAAGCGTCGAGAGACTCCAGAGTAGGCTCACGGTGACTTAGCGTTCGGGGCAAAGAGCACTGGTCTGTTCCGGAGTCAGCATTCGCCCTTATACCCCTCAGAGTAATCAGAATGTGGGTGGGGAGGCTCCTCCTCCCTTCCGAGTGATCTCAGACAAGAGAAGAGGAAAGACAAGAAAACGAACCGAGAATGAGCACACAATACTGACGTGATGCGCGTACTGCTCACTCACTCAAACAGATTCTAAGGAGCATCACTCATATACAAGAAGCGGAGTAGACAAGAAGTGTGGAAGCAGCCTCGTCCTACTTCTGTGAACCCCTCCTCGCTTATCCGACAAACAATCGTCGGTGACAACATCACTCTAGTTTCCTCAATCACTTCGACTTGCGCATCTGTCAAATGCCGTTCTTCAAACGTGTCGGCTTTTGAACCACACCATCCTCCTATATCATGTAATGCCAACACCTCATCACCGCCATTCTATCATGATCCAAGAGTCAATCATCGAGTATTTACTCATCAGAAAGGAGAGCATCTTTCTGATTCCCCGCTTACTCCCCTGCTCTCTCCAAAGATCGCTCTCAACTGTGCAATGATCAGGTTCGAGAATCTACGACGGGTGTAGCTTTTACAACTTCGCGTTTTCAAAGGAGTTCCCAGCCCACACATCCCTCCTCCACAAATCGAGGGGCACAACAACGGAACACATCGCGGTATCGTATCACCATCCATACCGTCAATTCCAAATCAGAAAACACACTCGGTAACCAACCAACTCTAACACATCAAATAGATGCATCTCCTACGCCCTTTGGTTACGCTACCACGCAAACTCTGACTCACAAGGGAATGATCTCAGAGCAGTCAGAGCACACTCCTGGAGGCTATTTAGCTCCTCAACGGCACACAGAATTTCCTTAGGATTCTGATCAGCCAGATTCAATATTCCTTACAAGCGCCATTCTAGAAGAAAGCGCTGATCATCATCCTGGATCATCCCAGGCTCGAGACAACTTCTCTGACCAACCCTTCGCTGCTACATCTGATCCAACCATCAGTTGATTTTCCATCACTTGCGAGCTCACAACCATGCAGACCGTCTAGAGTACGATCACCCACCTTGGGATGCTGCATGTCCTCCTGCGACGGGGCCGCGTGCGGTCTCACTTCCAGTCCGGGCGCCATATCACTTTGTCAGTCTCTTTCACAACCGAATGGGAGGAAAGAAATAATACAGACTGCCTTCTTCGCGAGAGAGAGAGAGAGTGTGTGACTATCTGTTGATTGGCCGTCTCGGTCTGCCCTCTTTCCTCACTCTCTGCCTCCTCTCCTTCCTCCCGTCTGATTCTCCCCCGCTCTCGTCGCCGGCGCCCTCTTGTTTTGACGTGCTCCATCACTTTTGAAATTCAAAGAGGGGAGCAAGCGTGCCCTTAGGGCAGATCAGTAATACAGGGGGGAGGAGGGGGTTGATAAGATGGTGCTTGACGCGCTTTGATGGCCACGTCGCGCAGTGCGATGATTGATAGTCGGGAAGAGAGATTGATGCTTCTACCAGCATTCTTACTTCCCATCAAGCGCTTGCTTCGATTTCTGGCTAATCTCGAATGCAGGAACCACAACTCCGTAAACCTGCGGCAACACCCGGTGCCTCTGTTGTATTGGCATCACGCAACTGGATACAGTCACATTTTGTTGTGCTACCCCTGCACATTAATCACTACAATCAACACTTTGGAGGTCCACATTACTCACTATTGCGCAATAGTAAAGGCAATTTGCAAGAGTCACGGCGGCAGGTATCATGCTGATAACCCTCTATAATCAGCTCCAAAGTCCCACTATTTCGATATCACAAGCGAACTCTCTCGATAGTACACTCTATTGCACTGCATCACTGACAAGAGAGTATGGGGAATGTAGAGGGCGAGAACATTGATCCCATTCTTTCAACGCGCCGCTCCAAATGAGACACTGATCTGTGCCAGAGTCGTGCTCGCTATCTCTGGTATTTAGTTCCTAGTAGGCCACCTAGTAAACCAGCCTTTCGAGCCCATTCCTAGTAGGTCACCTAGTGAAAATCAGACCCTCCCGAGAGGCTTTTTCTTCCTACTAGGTCACCTAGAGAGCCCAGAAAGCTTCCTAGTAGGCCACCTAGCACACGCTAGGCTACCTACTAGGGAGACACCTCTAGGTGACCTAGTAGGAACAAAGAGTCTCCGGTTGCTTCCTTGCAAAGGCCTGTCCCTTACCCGCCGTGTCTAGAGCGCACTCTTCCTATGAGTTCTCATCTCTTTTCCCTCCTACATCTCAACTCATAAAAACTGCGCAAGCACACGTCTACATTACTGCTCGTTCACGATCTGCACTTGTTAGATCGTTTTTGGAAATGGATGGTTTGCTCCGTATGGCTTGATAGCTGTATGGACTAACTAATTCAATGGAACATCACACCTAGTGGTTGAGAGTTATGGTTCTCTCGTAATCGCAAAAATATTTATTTTTATTTTTTTTGCATTAAAAATACTCTCACCGCATTCATATCTTTCAAATAATGCTACCCTCCAACCAACAGCTAATCTACACGGAAATCGAATTGCGAAGATTTAGCAAGAATTCGAGTGTTTACAGTAACCCACTCCCCTAGTACCTTGTGAGGGAGCACTCTCTCCTCTCTCTTTCCTAGTAGGCCACCTAGTGAAACAGCGCCCTTTCTCCTAGTAGGTGACCTAGAGCCGCACGGCTCCTAGTAGGCCGCCTAGTCCAACTCCTACTAGTTTGCTAGCCTGTCACCTACTAGGAGATTTACTAGGTGGCCTACTAGGAATTCAATACCAGAGATATTGGGGAAAGCCTATCAGGTTGTGATTGTAGTGAGCGATCTCTACCCTCCAATAGGGGGTTATTCGGAGCACAGCAGTACAGCGCCAGCCTACAACAATGTCCGCATTCGCAATATGTCTCAAGAGACTCTCCATACGAAACTACGAGACAATCGGTGACGAGCACACTACAGTGAGGAGGAAATTATATATGTGCAGTGATCTCTGCTTTACAATATGGGGACATTGGGAGCACACGGGCACCCTACAAGAGTGGCCAAATGCAGATTCAAATGCCTCAAAATATGCGGCGATCAGGCGCCAACTACCACTACGGAAATGCTCGATTATGTGCAGCTTTAGAATTACGAATTGATAAGGGATGTAATGACATCAGATAATTCACACACACAACACCAATCACCGATCAATATATTTTTTAAACACAACAAAGAGATTATCACCAGTCTCAGTTCCTGCCTTCTCTTCCTGTGACCGCGAAACACGAACAAACCAAGTTTCCCAGTACAGACTCGCGTACAGTCTGCACTAACTAGCCATCACAGGTCACCGCTTTCGCTAGTGAAAGTCGAATTGCAGTTTTTGTTTTTGTTTTAATAACCAATTGCAGTATTTTTTCTAAACTACTTCACTTTCTCTTCATTATTGCTTCAAGACGCAACCCCAACTCCAGGGGTTTCCATGCTTCAAATGCGAAATGAAACCCTTGCTCACCTCCTTGGCCATGGCCTCCGTCATCGAGACGCTTCGGGTCGCTCCTGCCGCCATCATTCCTGCTGCTGCTGCTGCACGCGTCGGAGAGTCGGCCGGCGCTGCAAGTACGGTAATTGATTGAGCAAGTACGATAGTCAGGGAAGGATACGGTAATCGATTGTGGCAGATAAACGCAAGAAAGATCATCGATCAGGGAGAAACCCACAGCCGGGGAGCAGCGAATAGCGCTCTTCCATTTCAGAGGCCATACCCACTGCGCGGCACGAATTTAAGAGGTTAGAATGAAAGGGAGGAAAAATGACTCGATAGAGACATCAAAATGATCGCGTTCGCCAGTCAAATTCCCGTTTTCTATCTCGCTTATTTCGCCCAATGAGCGTTCACCTCGATGCGCAAACAGTTCAAAGCTTTCACGTGAATATCCTCATATAATCAGCTCATCTCGCGCCTCACCCAGATTACTGAATTTAGAATAGTTTATTGAAAAAGCAGATCTGCTTCCATTAACTCTTTCCGTCTCCGCAACCTATTCAGTCAACAGTGAAACTTGGTTTCGCAATCTTCGAAAGGCGCATGATCAAGATTGTTTACTCCTGTCCTTGTCCAGATGTCATGAAGGGAAACAAAAAGAGTATGAATACGCTAGATCGGGGTTCTCCCTTGACCCCTGTAGCTTGGCAAACTGACGTTTCTACCGACTCAAGGATGAGTTCGTGATCAAATGCCCCGCTTGCCTCTTTGATGCGCCAACTTCCTCCAACTCCCTACCCTCTCACACGCGCCCTTCGAATCCTCACGCAGTTGCCGCTATGGCGGCGAGACATTACGCGGAACTGAGAGAGCGCAGAGAGAGAAAGGGCTAAACGGGAGCAGAGAAGCCGCGAGATTGCCAGCAAAAACGAGAGGACTAAACAAAAGTGGCCGAATATCCAATCGCGCCTTCCGACAACAACAATACTTGCAAACGCAATGCAAAACCCGCGAAAACAACGCCAAACGCCCTTCTAAACGTCGAAAATACGGCCAAACACTCGCTAAAAGACGCGCCTGCTTCTCGTCTCTCACTGGACATAACACAGGGCAGGATGGAGGAGTGGAGGGAAGGGGATGGAGAGTGACGTCTCCCCTCGAAAGAACGAGAGGGACAGAGAGAGAAACAGAGCAAGGACTGCAAATCGGATAGCTCGAAACTCGCGGGGATACGAAAGAAGGGGAAGTGCAAAGATGAGGATAGCGAGGGACAGGGAAAAGACAGGCCTAACCGACCAATTTTATGTAACCGTGCAGCGCAAATCTCGAGGATAGAAGGGACAAGAAAAGGGTAAATGACAGACAGAAACAAGACGGTGGGAAAGGAAAGCGAGGGCTCGTACGATAGAAGAGGCACACCAGTGGATGGCATGGAAATTGTTCAATTTCGCGCGAGGAAGAAACCGAAGATAGACAAAGAGCGGAATACGATTACATGCACTACAACGAAACGCAACTGCTCGGAATCAAGGCACAAGTGGAAGGGCAATCGATCACTCCTTCCCTTCCAAGACAGCGAAGGGAAGCGCCTCAACTAGAGATCACACGGGTCTTGGAGAGGCGAGGGGACCTGCGTGCACTTTGCGCTTCCCAAGCACTCTCTCTCTCTCACTTTCACAAGCTCTCTCGTAGGGCAAAGTACAGCACACGAAACTAGTAAACAAGTCCGATTGAACTTTTGAACTCACGGGGATGGGATCAAAGGAGGAGAGGAAGAATGTAGTTTGATCTACAGGATGAGCAACGGCCACACTGTCCTCCCCTGCTTGATCTACGGTGAATCAATACACCAAACATTAAGAATCCTATAACAAAGCACACTTCCAACCTATCAAGAGAGGGTTGAGTGCGATCTCATGCGCTTCTGATTGTATTACTATGGATCAAAAAAAAGATCCATAGTTTATCTCTCCTACCCTAAATCGGTGCTTGTTGCCACGCCCTGGCGGGGATGGTCATACCAAAAGCTGGCCCACGGGAGCAACAGTGGGGGGACGTCTCGATACGAGGATCGAGCACTGTGCCGGGTGGTGATCACCGGGCGCCAGGCGTGGCTGTGGATATCACGCCCATCACGAAGAGCACATTTGCGCTTTCCCCGATAGAGGCGGGAGATGGGGGACTCGTTCGAAAGATGCGCTCTAGACGCGCCGGGTGAGAGTCCGGGGAGGGTTTCGCTCGTCTCTCTCATCGCGGTCTGCGCATTTGGATTGTATGAACTCGTCTTGATATCAGTAGGTCCTCAAATTTCGGCTAACCGGAGCGAGAAAGTAAGAAAATTATGAAATCCATCTATCTGAAACTCCGAAATTTAACGAAATCTATCATGCTCACTCGATCTGTCTAATCGGCTAGAGAGCGTGGATAATGAAGAGATTGCCCCTCTTCATCAAACTTCTCCGTTTACGGAAGTTTCTTCACATCTGACGCCAACTCAGGATCCTTTCTCTCTCCGTCTATCATCTTCACTCATCCTTGAAACACATTCGCACAGGGTCTCTTCAGTTTACATGTTCTCTCGCGTCTCCCAACTTCATCCCTCCCTCGAGCACATCTGATCTGGGGAGGGGGTTGGGTATCCGGATATCTTCCCCGGGTGCGAGATACCCGACGCGTGAGATCCCGCTAGAAGGAGGGAACGGTCTAGTCTCCTCTACGAGAGAAAAAGTGAATTCTAGATCTCAGAACCTCATTGATTCGAGAAATCCCGCCTATCCTCATTCCACAACACACTTCTTCTTTTCGGCGTGTGGCGTGCCCTCCTTGACACTTCCCACGTTTCATTATTCTCATTGAATATCGCCTCAATCCATTGAAATTCCATAATCAATCAATACCTACAGTACTCTTATCTTCCCGTCAATCAATACCTACAGTATCCGTAATGCGCTGGCTGTTCCTGCTCCTTCCCGATCTGCTGCTGCTCACCGACTGCAGGCGCCGGGCCAAGGAGGAGGAGCGTAAGTGATCAGTTTGACTTACCTCGAATCGATAATGCACTGTACACCTCCGATCCTAAACGTTACTATCGTACCATTCTCGATCTACGCGACTACAGTAGCCCACCGTACCCCGATTCAGTCTCGACCCTCTCATGGACGGTCGATGAGGAATCCCTCACCTCCTCCCTCCCTCCCCTCCGCTCGCTCCTCCGATCTCGCAAGCAATCCTCTTCTAGCAACAGACGACCGCCCGTGGTATCGATCGATTCGGGAGGTACCGTATCTCCTAGCATTACATCCAGACAACATCATCGATCGATAACACTTGCAGAGATTCCCTCCTCCTCGCTGTTCCCGTTCGGCTCGGCGGTCGCCAAGACTACGCTCAAACAGGTACGGTAGCAACGGATCGATCGTATTGAATATCGACCTCGGACCCTAATCAGAAAAGCATCATGGACGCTCAATGCGTCATCAACAAGTATTGTATTTGTTCAAAATGAAAGTCATACACAGATCATCCACTTGCGTCTCCCTGCCCGTTTCAGTCACCCATGAAACACTAACCATCCTCGTTATCACTATCAAATTTCTCGCACGTTA
Organism: Pristionchus japonicus; assembly: GCA_900490845.1. Classification (NCBI taxonomy): domain Eukaryota; kingdom Metazoa; phylum Nematoda; class Chromadorea; order Rhabditida; family Neodiplogasteridae; genus Pristionchus; species Pristionchus japonicus. The sequence continues at coordinate 1,532 of LS504615.1, read as the reverse complement.
CATTGGAACAGATTTTGCACTATTTATTCAACAAGTTCATCCATGGGTAAATCATCACATTCTCTCTTCGACGCTGTTTGTTCTGAATACGAAACATGAACCCCCGTTCTCTTCTCAAAATTCATGCGCATCGTCAAATTTCGAGAAGGCCGAATATGTTCAGTCTGATTGCTCGTCGGAGGTTACAGAATAAGGAAATATATGTAGGAATCCTACAGTAGGATGGCGAAGCCAGACCATAACCCTATATTTGCAGCAGCAGAACGGCCCGTACGCCCTCGATCCCAACTGCAACAGCAGCGAGCTGCGAGAGATCATCGTGCAGGTGAGTGATCTCTGATCGGTGATCCTTCACCATCATTCATCATCACTCTCTCAACTTCTCATCTTTAGACGCACTCATACCAGAAAAGATCGATATTTGCAGCATCAAACAAAATCAATGCATACGTACAGTAACCTTCTTCTCCTACCGTAATCATCTCAGGGAATCTCCGACTCGCCATCCGACAGCAAGCACCGCATCAACGCCGCCATCGCACGCAACCTGGACGGCTCGTTCGGCATTGTGTGCGCCGAGTGCGCCTTTTCCTATCTGGCGCACACCATACAGGTACGGTTTGCACACCACATCGCAGAAAACTTCGTCATGCAGCACTCACATTATCGTTGAAGTACCACAACTACCATAGTAGAGTGCGAAATGTGACATTACCCGACATCTCGGGTACCCGCGAATGAGGAATGAGAGGGAGGAGAATGTCGGGTAACGTGCGGAATGATCCATTACCCGACATCCGCGCTTAGGATAAAGATGTATCGCTTATGATAATTGACTGCCATTGCAATAACTCACCATTTCGGCCTCTTTCCTTGAACGCGCGCGGTCTCTCGTGAGAATTTCGCTGGTTTGGTCTGTATTTTGCTTCGTATCTTGTCACTACGTCACCATAAAATCTATTTGAGGTCATTTCGCATCACGCCAAACGTCTGATAATTGATTGAAAGTGCTCATAGAACGAAACCCTGGGTGAGGTAATTTCATATTAGCATTTTTGGTTTCATAAGTGCTATCTGATCATAGTCTTCTTTGAAAAGATGTTGTAAAACGTAGTGTAAATGGGCTAATAGAACTATTTCGCTCGATCCAAGATGCGTGATGCGAGGTTTCAAACTTCAAACTCTAATCATTGTCGAACTTGACTTAGTCTAGGGTATCTGACACAAAAATACTAACTTTCCGACAAGATTCTGCTAAAATCAGATCGGTTTTCAGACAGAACCAAATCGATCTGAAAAATGTTCCTTTGCGCTGGAGAGTACCGGGAACAGAACCCGAACCTCTGATTACATATTCATGTTATTGATACAGCGATTCGAGCTCATTGGAGCATAGGTGATCCGAGAAAAAACGAGACGAATGTCGGGTAATGGCTCACTTCGAGCTCGGATGTCGGGTAATCTCATTCCTCATTTCTCGCCTCTCCTACCCGGTCTCCTACCCGATTACCCGAACCGAATTACGAACTCTA
>LS504557.1:58344-78294 GCA_900490845.1 Pristionchus japonicus | reverse complement strand
ACTCAGACTCGATCCCCAGTTCGAGACTCAGACTCGTTCCCCAGTTCGAGACGCAGACTCGTACTCCAGTTCGAGACTCAGACTCGATCCCCAGTTCGAGACTCAGACTCGTACTCCAGTTCGAGACTCAGACTCGATCCCCAGTTTGAGACTCAGACTCGATCCCCAGTTTGAGACTCAGACTCGATCCCCAGTTCGAGACTCAGACTCGTACTCCAGTTCGAGACTCACATGGGAATGATCTCAACTCACATATCCCGATCCTCATCAAAATTTGTGGGTTTACTAAGTCGACCGTGCTGATTTCAAATCAGTTTTCAAAAGCTGCTACCGAAGTCGTTGACGCGACTTATGGCTTGTTGTTGTTTTGTGTGCAATTTTCCATGAACCGTTCGCTCGAGATGTAAGTCCTTCTATCTCTACACTTCCATCGGCACGGCTGGTCGAGTGGTGAAGAGGGTAGGGTAGCATAGGGTAGGCGCTGGTTCGGTTCCCCGCCGATGCGTTTTACTTTTGCCGCTTTTTGCTCTATGTTCCGACAACTTTTTATTTTTTTGAAAAAAAATTTCAGGGTGAACAAGCCCTCGCATGGTCAATTAATGCAATCAGTGATGTAATCGGGATCTTGGTGTACGGAAGTACGAATACGGAAGTCATATGGTCATCCAGATCAATTCATAGGTGCTCTAACCCTCACAAACGGATTGATTCTACTATTGTTCAACTTGAAATTTTTTTCAAAAAATTAAAAAGTTGTCGGAACATAGACCAAAAAGCGGCAAAAGTAAAATGCATCGGCGGGGAACCGAACCAGCGCCTACCCTATGCTACCCTACCCTCTTCACCACTCGACCAGCCGTGCCGATGGAAGTGTAGAGATAGAAGGACTTACACCTCGAGCGAACGGTTCATGGAAAATTGCACACAAAACAACAACAAGCCATAAGTCGCGTCAACGACTTCGGTAGCAGCTTTTGAAAACTGATTTGAAATCAGCACGGTCGACTTAGTAAACCCACAAATTTTGGTGAGGATCGGGATATGTGAGTTGAGATCATTCCCATGTCAGACTCGTACTCCAGTTCGAGAGTCAGACTCGATCCCCAGTTCGAGAGTCAGACTCGATCCCCAGTTCGAGAGTCAGACTCGATCCCCAGTTCGAGACTCAGACTCGATCCCCAGTTCGAGACTCAGACTCGTACTCCAGTTCGAGACTCAGACTCGTACTCCAGTTCGAGACTCAGACTCGTACTCCAGTTCGAGACTCAGACTCGATCCCCAGTTCGAGACTCAGACTCGTTCCCCAGTTTGAGACTCAGACTCGATCTCCAGTTCGAGACTCAGACTCGATCTCCAGTTCGAGACTCAGACTCGATCTCCAGTTCGAGACTCAGACTCGATCTCCAGTTCGAGACTCAGACTCGATGACCAGTTCGAGACTCAGACTCGATCCCCAGTTCGAGACTCAGACTCGATCTCCGATCTCAATGTGCTTCTCGTATATACTGTACCACGCATACAGCTTATAATTTGTTGAAATCAATAATCGATGCCTCCCTCTCCCGGCTTAATCCTTCGTGTTATTGTATACGTTTACTCGCTCTTTCCTCATCCAAATGTTATTTGTAAACGACGCTATCCCGACAAACGACGCTATCCTCCCTCCTGGTACCCTGACCGAATGGTGGACTACGATAGTCGATCATATATCGATCGATTGATCTACCACCTCTCGCCCTCCCCATTGCCATCTCTCTGTTATTATATCCCGCTTCTTGTCTACTGTGTTTTCGAATAAACAAATACAATACATTTGTTGCAATAATTATGTATTTTTGTTATTCCATTGCATTTTATGCGGGTCGGAGCCTCACGCAGGGGATAGTTGCAAAAATAAGGGGTGTATGGCAGGGCGAGGCGGGATGAGTGGATTCTTCCGACGAGAAACGAGAGATCAAAGATCAGAAGGCGGACGCCGTGTTGTCGCCGCGAATTTTCGCGTTGGCGACAGCCTGGCCTGCAAGGGGGAGGTTACGGTAGGATACGGTAGCTACCGTACCTCTATCGATCGCCTCTCGCTTCTCGAGTCGCTTGCCCCAGTGGCAGTCGAGGTCGTACGGCTTGCCGTCCACCTGCAATCGATACGGCGAGGTTACGGTATCTGGTACACTACGGTAGGTCTCAAAAGTGCTGCAGCCTACGACAGTAATCGACTACGGAGATAACTACGACTATGATTACGGCAAAGATATCAGGGCATTCGATTGTTTGGTACATCAACCCATCGCCTATATCATTACTTGATTCGGAGCTGATCTACCCCCGAGGTCATCAACAACTAGGAGATACGTTACGGCAAGTGCCCAAAGTGTGTGAGACAGTGATCGGGATGGGGAGAGGAGAGGGGATTAACCCCGTCCCACTTTCACTTCCTCTTTTCACTACGTCGTTCTAGCATCTTTTGAGCAAAAGAAGCACAACAAAGTAGACTGTGGGCAGAATTTGACGAAGTATCATCACTATCTGAACGACAGCCAAAGGACGTCGAAAGGCAATGACAGATTGATAAGGGAACGGAAGTTGATACGACCTCTCACTTCGGGGGTACGACCCATCCGACCCATGCAGCTCTTGCAGCTGCAGCCCCCTCTCCTCACCAGGTAGTACTCTCCGTTGGGCAGCGGACGGCTGCACGTGCTGCACGTGAAGCAGCGCGGGTGCCAGTGGCGGTCGAGCGCCAGCAGGCACGTGTCCACCAGCGTGTCGTTGCAGCCTGGATGAAGGGAGGGTTATATAGGGATGATGCAATAACAAGGTTTCCGTCCCTAACTTCACTCAAGGTGCTAAGAAACCCGTCATACTAATGCCACCAGCGTGTCGCTGCAGCCTGATGGAGAGATACGGTAGAGAGTTTCAGTAGTGAGTTACAGTAGACTACGTTTGCGAGTTTTGATTTCGGATTCATTCTCATTGTCAGCTGTTGACACTACGGGCTATACGTACAACACTACATTTGGATCACTCATGCACTATAATGTACAACAGGACAGGACGGAAGACAATGGGCTTGCTAGCTTGAACAAAGGCGGATGTCATTGGCTCTCAGTTTGATCTTTGATCTCATGTATATCCACGAAACCTTCCCGCCCACTCATTCGCCTGACAATCGCTAGTGCGAGCTCAAATGGTTTGATCTTTGATCTGCCCATTGATCTCTAATCTTTGATCTCCTGTTTGATCTCTGATCTCTCTCTTCCTCACCTGCACACTTGGGGTTGAACTTGGCGGCGAAGCACACGACGCAGTACGCGAAGTTGTCGGCCGTCTGGAATGAATGGAATTGTTCCTTGATCTTCGATCTATGATCTTTGATCTATGATCTTTGATCCATGATCTATGATCTATGATCTTTGATCTCTGGCATCCCTTGTCGGTCTCTCAAATAAAATCGCCATGCAAATCAGGGGTTTGGTTACGAGAGAGGGTTTGGTTTCCACCCTCATTTTGGTGACAGTGATGAGGGCCTAGCGGTCGGCGACTACTTCACAGCTCCAAAACACACGTAGCGAGCTTTTCCCAAACCGTCCAAGGGCAGCTACCTTACACCTCCCTCTACAGTCAATATGACATATTGTGAACCGTTTATCATAACTTATGATAAAGTATCATACTTTTCCATACAACCATGATTGCGAAGCGGAGACTGCATGGATTGAGCTGAAACTCGTAGGGAATATATAATTCGTGTGCCCCGTCAAACTGACATTCTTGAATTTTAAATAATTTGCACGCGTCGCGGTAGCGCGTCGCGTGCTTGAAGCGCGCAAGTTCGTGAAAGTGGGCGGAGCTTGGGCAAATTTGCACAATCTCACAGAAATTGCTTAAATTATCAATATTTTGTTTATTGAGAACTTAGAGAAGGATAAAACTCAACTTTTGTCTAAGCTCCGCCCACATACACGCACTTGCGCGCTTCAAGCACGTCACGCGCTACCGCGACGCGTGCAAATTATGAAAAATCTAAGAATGTCAGTTTGACGGGGCACACGAATTATATATTCCCTCCGAGTTTCAGCTCAATCCATGCAGTCTCCGCTTCGCAATCATGGTTGTATGGAAAAGTATGATACTTTATCATAAGTTATGATAAACGGTTCACAATATGTCATATTGACTGTATATACCGTACCCTCCCCTACCGTATACCTGGTAGGTCTGCTTGATGGGTCGCTTGCAGCCGTTGCAGCAGAAGTGGTCGGGGTGCCAGAGGCGGTTGATGGCCACCACAGCCTCGTCGCCCACGGAGGAGTTGCACAGCGCGCACAGACGACGGTCCGAATCTGAGGAATTGAAAATCAGTTCACGATCGACCAGTGGGCTACCGTAACCCAACGTTCAAATTTGCCGACGGTTAGTTGGCGATATAGTACTCCAGAACGCCTCTGCGATAGAATACGCACGTTCGAGAGTTCAAAAAAGTCAATTTGTGCGTGATTTACAGTATCCTAGATACGGTGCTTGTTCTGATCAGCCTGATCAGCTCAACAATAATACTGATGCCATCGTAACCCTACTACAGTATCCCCTGGACTCACTGTTGTCTCCGGGCTGGGGCATGGCTGTGGAAAGGGAGAGAGGGAGGGACGACCGCTCCGGACGAGGGAAGAGGAGTGGAAAGAGGGGAGGAGAGGGGTGGATGAGTGAGAGGATGAATCGAGAGTCGATGCAAATGGAGTTCATTTGCATGGTTATTGAATGGATAGAACAGGATTAGAGATGGAGATGGAAAGGAGATTCATGTGAAACTGAAGAGTAATGCTTCGGGGTTTCGGAAATGTTCTGTTCTCTTATCGTTACTGAAGGTTGAAATATCTACAAGCACATGACTCTCTCTATTCGAAATGCTATCTGGCCTGTCCGAGGGGCTAAGAAAGTATGCAAATGAATATTGTTCAATTGAGTTGGTTCAACCATTGTTGAATGTGACTCACAGATTCACGTTCCGGACCAGGGCTGGGACACAAAACGTTTTTGCGACACAAAATTTGTGTCCACACAAAAAACACAAAAAATATTTTTTGTGTACACAAAACACAAAAAAAACACAAAATTTCCCCCCTTTGAAAAACTGTGTTCCGAAGCTTTATTTTATCCGAAGCTATACTTTTCTTTGTTTCTTCTGAACACAATCTTATTGCATTCGTATTTTTGAACAATAATTGAAAGTTTTCGACAGTTTTACATAAATTTTAAAAAAAGTATCAGTCAAGATTTTTGAATTTTTCGAAAAAAAATCGGTAAATTTCACCGAAAACATCGACATTTTTCACGAAAAATTTTGTGTGAGCATCACACAAAAATGGAACGCAAAATGTTTGGTGTCTACGACCGTGAAAAACACAAAAAAACACAAAACACAAAACACAAAAACCCAGCCCTGTTCCGGACTCTCGAACCCTTGCCGTCCCTCAAGTGCAGTCGAGTCATCACTTACTCCTGTTCTACATACACTCATTGCCACTTAATGAGCAATGCTCTCGCTCTTTCCATTTCCAGCACTATCTTGCTATTTCTGACCGATGTAAGATCATGGTGCAACCATTATTCACCTGTTGTCAGAGACTCATTGTGCTACTCCTTCCACATTCCCATTCTTCTCCGAACCACAACAATAGTAATATAGTTACTAACGACTCTAACCTCATGCCCTCGGAGGAAGAACAAAAACAACTTGACTCGAGGGTGCAAGGTTCGTGTGTAGTTTAGCGGAGGAAGTTGCAATGAAGATGAACTGCTTGCGCTCTCGTTGCTCTGTTTGGCTCGAGATCGAGTTTGAGGGCAGTGTTTCAATCAGCCAGGTGCATTCTCGTTACGAGCACCCGGAATTCAGTCGAGTTGAATGATTGTGCATGCCCTCAGGCGATGACTGATCTAGTTACAAGAAAGAGTCAGACTCATCAGAGAATGACTTCATCAGTGAATAATGTCTCGTCCCCTGTGGCAAACTTCATTTCCAAGTGTTTCGAGATACAGGGTTATTGGACACTTTGTCTTGCTGTGGCATGGTCGTTTCCTCTTTCGATGAGTCTCTCCTATTCGAACTCTCTCTCGCTCTGTCGGATCAGTGAGAGCGATGGGTTTACTCTTTCGCCGAACGCAACTCGCGAGGCGGCGTTTCGTTCCTAGGCAAACCATTCACTGCCCCGGCATCCCGCCGATCTAGACGTTCCCTATTTCTCTTCTCTTCTTTTAGAAACTTTGCGAGCTTGGACTCTTGCCGGACTCTCTTCTGCAGGATTCCTATTCGCCGCGACTGCAGCACGTGTGTGTTGCAGCACTATTGCCAGATTTAACGCTGCTAATTTCAACCGCTGAAATGTTGGAAAACGGATTGTGCGGTCGCTATCAGGGTGTGTCCCGTGCATTGCAGACTGTGACCACTCGCAGACCACACCAATTGCAGTTTTCCCCACTTATTACTTATCACCACCTTTTTGCCGTGGATTCGACCGCCTTTGACTCTGCCGTTTTTTGCCGTATTTCTGCCCACACAAGCCTTTCACTTTCTCCTATTGTCTTCGCATCGTTCCGCCACTAGGGATGAAGAGGGCGCTGCATTATCTATCACTCCTCACAGATCGGCGTGAGATCAAATACGCAGCCCTTACTGACAATTATCCGCCTTTGATTGTCGTTTTACGTGATTTAATTCTCACTTCTTTCACTTTGCCTTCGTTCCACTTCCACTTCTTCTCAGTCTGCCAAATCTCACTTCGCGCTGCCCATCGAGATATCAATTCTTCCGCGAGAGAGATAGGAGGATCTACCATATCTCCCGCACTTCCAAAAAGCGAAAAGAGCAGCGATGGCGCAATGGCAATAGTCGATCCTCCTCCTCTTCCCCCTCTACCCTCTTGCCCTCCCCTCCTCCCCTCCTCAGCTCATGTAAAACTTGTCTCCTCAATGGCACGCCAAAATGCCCTGCTCCTCTCCTGCCAATCGACAGCCTTGTGTCTCTATTTCTCTTGCTCTTCCTCTAAGGATGCGCCCCGGTCCCGCAAAGCGGCAAGCGCGGGATTGCGTCATCACTAGTCAACTCATCAGATAACGTAAAGGGAATCAGTCCATATCAATTACTCTTCCGCCCAGTCTGAGCCTATCCTATCGCCTTTTTTGCCGGCCTTTATCACTTTCCACTTTCGCCCCAATCCCGTTCTTGCGCCATCGTTCCGCCGTTCATTATCCCTATTGCGCCATTCGCTATACTTCCCTGATCCGCTACTGTAACCTACCGTAATTAATTGATGTTTCTTTTCAGGACCCCAATCAATTCGATGGGCCGGCACCTCAGCATGGGTCCTCCTACCACGATGATGCTTGCTGCATCCTCGGTACTGCTCCTTGCTTCAGGTACGGTAGCTGAGCAATCGATAACTTGCTCTCTTACGGTCCTGAACGGATCCAGTGTTACTGTAGTCCCGTGATCACTTACTGTAGTTTCTAAGCAAGCAAGGCACTGTTTCTTTTTGTAGCGTTACCGTATCCAGGGTTACTGTACTCTCGTGGTCTCTTGCCGTATAGTCTCTAAGCACCTGTGCTCGAGCAAAGTAGTGTCAATCCCCTTGTAATCGCTACTCGTGACCTCTACATTCCATTCGCCCGCTCACGTTTTGCCACATTTGCACAGGATTTGGAGGATGGGGAGATGGCTGTGTAAAACAAACCCCTAGGCTGCATCTCTCGCCGAATTTCAACCCATTATTGAGCACTCTTTGCAAATTTTGCGCGCTGAGAACCTTGATGATTTTTTAGAAGAACAGAAATGAGAAGACTGCAAGTTGAATTCAACCTCTTCTTTAGGTAAAGAGTGAAACTCAACTAACTTCTTGCGCACGAATTAAAGATACAAATTTGAAAATGTAGCGCGGTCATTGATAAACATTGTAGGACGCTGCAGAAATTGAGTATCAGCGTGAAATTTAGGTGATTTTATTGGAATGAAATTCGAGAATTAACTATAACTCCAATGCCGCATCGCTTTTCGAGATTGAGTGAAACTCAACGGATTTGATACGTCTTGCAGACTTCTCAAAACCATTGACTGATGTGTTCACCCAGTGCGAATTTCTTCGTAGGACCAATCTGCACTGTGCACTGTGCCAATTTCCCAGTGTGATTCAGTTTATGCAGTGTGCCAGCATTGCTGTAAAGGTGTTATGGGCTAGGAAAGCTGCGCTCATTATCATGCTTCTTTCACTGAATTCACTGCTATTGTTCCCCGCTTACGACGAGCACAATGACTCTCTCACTTTCCCGTGATCTCTAAGAGTGTGCAGAGTGGAGAAAGATTGAGGGACTCCGCGATAGTTATCGAGGCTATTCCGCGTAGCAGTTCCGTGTCTCTTCTTTATGCAATTTTGACGATCGGCAGCTTAGATCGGGCGATAGGCTCACGGGGCACTGCATAGACACAACTGTGGATCGCTTTTGCACATTTCTGACTTTGATGAACAAGGCTTTGCTTAGTTTGAGCAGCTTTATGCTGAACGGTATTGAACACGCAAGATCAGCAGACAACTGATCAGTTAGCGATAATTCGATTATGGGGTCGTCTGAGTGTTGCGCATAGTGTGTCTCTCCATTTCGTACTGTCCCTTGTCGTTAGCTGGTCCATCCTTTTCCCCGTTGCCCGGAGGATTTTGATTGACGGGTGAAAGGGCACTAGCTAGGAGAAAAGGGGGAATAAAAGAGCCGAGTATCGATATAAGAACCTATTTCGTTGTTGGCAATTCGCTCTGGGAGGAAGAGTGAAAGTAAAAGGCAAAACAGTCGTAGTGAAAATAAAAGAAGAATACAGACTACACGGAAGTTTTCGAGAGAAATTCAAACTGGAACTCGCTTGCTTTACAGCGCACTGGCATATCAAGTAAGGTAGAGAAAACAAAGCAGATTTGGAAGCAGTTAGAATAGCTCTGAGAGCACCCCAAGACCGAACGGAAACGGTCGAAAGGGAACGGTCGAAAGAATGAAAACGGATCTCGAAAGGCGCTTGCGCAACGAAGATTTTCCGGTTTGCTGCACTTGGAACATTGCACGTAGGCGTATATCTAATGAGAAGTGCTTGATCTTGCGATTCCAGACTGATCATGGCCTGTGTAAAGTACTTGATGAGCACTAATCGGAAACAACTGTTCGCTAATGTGCTTACCTTGAATGAAGCGACATAAATCTGTGTACCTCTCAATTAACTCTGTCTAGACTCGGCAATGTTTTTTTCTTCTAACTGAGTGAGGCTGCTAAGCCCATAATCTGAGGTGTTCCATCTCACACTCAACAAGCGAGCCCTCTTCTTTCTGCAGCCCGGAAACAGCGTGCAAATCGAGGAGTGCCCTCTAGAGACATTGACAGCACTGGGAACCCGTTCGAGGAAGCGAATAAAGGCTGTGATGGGGGCTGAAAGGGAAAGCATATTATGGCTTGCCCCTCTCTGCCCTCTCACCCATTACCAGGAAGGAGTGGAAAGGGCATGCGATGATTGAGGATTTAGGGACGAAGGAGTTGATTAGCTGATCAGGCTGCAATTTTGGAGGAAGGACATGTCATAAACTCAAAATTGATGAATGAGCTTTTTCGAGAAACAACATGCATTTCATAAATTGCAGATTTTGCAATACACTTCCGTTAGTGTGAAAGTGCTCACAGACTCTACTAGAGTCTAGACTGAGGACCCGGATAGAACGGGATTTGGGGATTGGTTCGAGCCTGCCCATTTCAAGGTGAACCCCGAGTGAACCGAATGATCAAACTGCGGACATTCCTCACACATTCCTCAGCCTTTGAACTCATACCTAAACAAATCATGAGTCAGTCTCGAATGGGTATCAAATGCGTTCGCGAAATGCGTCCCATTTCGATAACAATAGACGCTGAAATTATTCTGCCGAGAAATGGACGGAGAATGGTCGGACTGGACAGAATTTGAAGATCCACAGCATTCTTCCTTTTGAAACACGACCGAGATTGTCGAACATTGAGTCATTGTCAACAGCTTGCAAATTAGCCCATTGAAATTGGATTGGCCATGGAATGAGAATAGGCAAAAAGGAATGATCCGAGACCGTATGCCGAACACTGATGATGAACATCACGAGCAATCTGCAAAAATTAGTAACAGCATTTTTGACAATGAAAGATCAAAGATCAAACTGTTCCAGTCGCTCGCGCACAGCACGAGGGCTTCCAGGTCGCCCCTCCGGCAATCCATTCGGGAGTCGTCGCTTTCAGGAGGGATCAGTACAGGTGAGTAAAGGGAAAGCGGTTTTCGGAATTTTTAGAAATTTTTATTGTTCATCCTCCACATGAAGGTTGAATCGTTTCGAACGCAGTTCAGTTGATTTTGAGACTCTAGCGAAGCACATCCAATTTGAAACTGTTTTGCTCGGATCTGTAGAAATGTTTCAGAAAATTTAATGCATTGCCATAGTATTCGTACCGGAATCAATATTCGGGATGATACGATTCTCTACAGATACCTCCGATCAGCATACGACCCGGCACAGCAGTACCCCCACGCCGGTCCTCCCCAGAACTCTTACCAGGTAACGTACTCTATCGATCTTGCAGTTACCGTACCCCTCAGGTGTCCGGAGCCGTCGATCCTCGTCAGCAGCAATACGCCGGCCCTCCTCAGGCCTACAACCAGGTGATCCAGATGCAGCCTGCGGCACCGCTAGAGCTGCAGCAGATGCAACAAGTGCAGCAGCAGCAACAGCAAGTCTTCGCGGCGCAGGTCACTCCTCAGTTCGCTTGTGCATGGTTCAGTTATAGCACCAGGCACTGTCTCTTGTTTACGTCTATAATTTCGGGCATTGCTGTAGCATCCCGGCTCGTTTTGCACCCTCAATGTCCTCCAGTACTATCGACTTCTGTTCTATCGTCGTATTCATGCAGTCCCGTACCTGTTTCAGCCCTCGTTGCAGCCCCAACCTAATCCCGCTTATGAGTCGAACGGACCGCCCGCTTTCGGACCCCGCTCGGTGATTATCCGACCATCACCTCCCAAGAACGCGCATAAACCTGCTGCAGCTGCTGCAAGTCTGCGAGACGGCTCGGCTGCAGACCCCGCCTACGCAGGGCTATCCAACCTGCAGCTTGCACAGCAACTGAAGCAGCTGCAGCACCTGCAGCAAGTCCAGGTCCCGTCTCACAGTCCTTGGTTCAATCAGCACAGTCACCTATTTGTTCGACATGATTTCTGTTCAGTTGAACGTCCTCCGTCTCACTTCTTAGGATATGTGCACTGAGTGAACCCGTAAGTTGCAGGGCGGCTATGCACAGCAACCACCTCCCGCACCCAACTCGCCCTTCCTCCCTCAGCAACAGTTCCAGGTACTATTGTGCAGCGTTTTCGTAAAATTGATCAAAAGAATGTTTCGTATGTAGATGCGAAAATAAAGCAAAAATAATCTCTTTAGCAACAATCGCATCTCGGATCGTACGCCCTCGCTGGTCAGGCCCCGCAACAGCAGTATCAGCAACCTGGACCTGGATTCTACCAGCAGCAACCACAGCAGCCACAGCAGCCGCAATACCAGGTATCGAGATTATTTCAGCATCAAGAAATCATTGAAAAAGATGGAATTGTTTGGTTGTGAAAAAACAGGCGATACTCAACGATTGGGAAGACAATTTCGTTGTTTGAAATGTCCTTGAAACATAAGGAAATGTAAAAAAGCGCATTTCAGCCACAGCCTCAGCAGTACATGCAGCCGCCTCAGCAGCAGAACTTCTACCAGCAGCGTCCGCCCGTCTCGCCCGCAGTGCAGAATCCATTCTACGGCCAGCAGCAGCTGCAGCAGCCGCAGGGAGGATACGTGCAGCAACAGGCACAGCAGCAATACCAGGTAGGTATCTGAATTTCCAATTCCTTAAACGATTGCTTGAAACGAGATTATCAAGATTTATCCATTCTTGAGACAGTCGAAAAAACCAATTGCAGGCCCTCCCGGTCGCCCAGCCTCCCCAGCAGTTCCAACAGCAGTACCATCAAGCGCCGCCCCCTCAACCCCTCCCCGCTCCTCCCGTGCTGCAGCAACAGCCGCAGTTCCAGCCACAGCAGCAAGCGTACGCGCAGCAGCCGCAGCTGCAGCAGTTCCCCGTGCAGTACTCGGCACCACAGCAGCCGCTGCTGCAGCGGCCTGCCGCTGTGATCGCGCCGCCGCCGCGCGTGCAGCAACTTCCGGTCGCGGTCGCGCGGCCCGCACCTCCGCCCGTGCAGCAGCAGCTGCAGCTGCAGACGGCCGCCCCGCCACCCGCCCGCTTCACGCCTTACCAGCAGGACGTCCGGGACCCGGCGGCAGCCGTGGCTGCGACGGCGCAGCCCGCACGCGCATTTTCGCCAGTGGAGACTGTTACGGTGGTGACCGTTGATTCACATGCTGAACAGGTTAGAGATGGGGTGGTGTGGATTACGGTAACCGCTGTTTCCCAAAGGTCGCCGACTTCTCGCACTCGCGCGCTCAGGCAACGAGAAAGCAGCTGAAGAACAAGAGGAAGCGCGTCAAGGTACTTCCGACCGTGGTTGAGGTATTCAAAATACTTTATTTTTTCGCAAAGTCTACGCGGTACTCACTAACTTGACAGTCATTTGATTTGTTTTGCATTTCCTCAGAAACAGAATTGAAGAAAAATGGCTACTAATCAGGGCTGGGAATTTCTGTTTCTGAATTTTCTGTTTTTTCTGTTTTCTGGTCATTTTTGTTGGCAGAAAATTTTCTGACCAGAAACAGAAAATTTTCACAGAGAAAATGGACTTGGACTGAAAATTTGACAATTTTCGATCAAATTTGTAAATTTTTGACTAAAAAATCAATATTTTCTTACTTCAGATGCATAACCGCGCCAGAAAATGTTTTTAATGGCGCAATTGGTCTTTTTTCGAAAAGTTATGTCACTAAAAGCCCAGAAAACATGCAAAATACTGGAGAAATTCCTGATTCATTCGTTTCTGATATTTTCTGAATTTTCTGTTTTTTCTGCTTTTTAAAAACAGAAATTTCTGTTTTCTGTTTTCAGAAAAAAATAATTTTCTGTCCCAGCCCTGCTACTAATAAGAACCCTCAAAAATCAATATCCCCTCTGCAGACCGTAACCGTCGCTGGTCCTCCCGTGACAGCCCACCGTGCCAGTCACAGAATTGTTACGGTAGGTGCTTTGTCGTCAATCGATTGCATGCCACCGTATCTCCACCTACCGTGCCCCTCTGCAGACCACCTTCCCTCCCTCGATTACTCCTCAGTCCTTCAACCGTGTGCAGCAACAGCAGCGAGTGAGACCGTCCACCCCACAGCCCGCGCCTCCTCCTCAGGTATGAGAATACTGTACATTGGATACCGTAGGATAGAGGAATATAGGATACGGTAGGAATGCGGGTGTATGCTGGTTCAGAGTACAGTAGGCAGATGGAATACTGTAGAACAAGTAGGAATAGGTAAGATTAAAGAAGAAGATTATTTATTTTTCATTGAATCCAAGATGATCACAACGAATCATGCAAGAATTTACTGTTATGTAATTTCCTTGAAACTCAAAAGGAGGAATCCCGATCATCCCTCTCTCTCTTCTCAGACTCAGCCTCCTCACATCCACAAGCCTAGCAACCGTCCCAGCAAGTTAGTTGAGCTCACGACCGCGTCGGCTGTCGCTGCAGGAGGAAGCAGGGTACGGTAGACTACAGTAGTCGTACCGTAATCGATTAATATTAATCTACCGTACCCTACCGTAACTCTTTCCTCTCAGGAACCCAACGATGTCTTCCTGCAGTGCTGCAAGGATACCGGAATCGATTCCAAGTGCCACTCCCGCTGCAACTTCGATACTCTTACCAAGAAAGTGGTAAGAGATCACTGTAGTCGATCACTAATTCAACAGCAAAAAGCAATAATCGATGATCCGATACCGTGATCTTCTAGTTGACTGGCATGTTCCTCGGCACCGATCCGTGCCCGCAGAAGAATGGAAGGAACATGCTCGAGTGTGCGGCGCAGAGGGGAGATCATACCCAGTGCTGCATGGAGAGACGAGTGCATACGGTACAGTCAATTACAGTAATCTAATACATGACCTGGCGCCTACCGTGATGGGTAGTCGCAACAGTACACTACGAAAAGTTCTGGCGCTCACAAACTATTCAAATTCAGACCGCCGCCAAGAACAAATGCCTCGGCTTCTGCGTGATGACTCCTGGCTCAACATTCATGGTAACTACCGTAATCTAACCACATCAATTAAACAATATCCTTCAGGCCGACATCTCGATGCTTCCCTGCTGGGCAGTGCTCAACGACATCAAGGGCTGTTTCAAGGATGCCATACTCGATCAATAATCGACTAGATAGGGAGTAGTTAGTGACCGTATCTGATACGGGTTCGTAGAATGGCCTTCCCTGTAGTTAGAACACATGTCACAGTGTCACAGTCTTCTTTGAGCGGACTAATGTTATGCTCAACACTTTATTTAAGGGTAAGCTTTAACGGGGTGCCTCTGTCATTTGCCAGTCAGCCCCGATATTCACTACTTTAACCCTACCCAGTACTCTAAAGTACAACATCTTCACCTGATTATTGCTCAGGATCCTAACTCGACTCTGTAACGTTAATTTGCTTGTTTTGTAGAATTAGATAAAGCTTTCTTCCTTCTTCGAATTTATCATTCACTGATATAGTTCGAAACATAACAAGAAAACAGAGAGAAAAAACAAACTACTATACCTATTGTAAACTTTATAATGAAAATGTCTAAGATCATCATCTATCAAGTCTCAATTGTAGATCAGGAGTAACGGGAGTGATAAACGAATGGATGCAAACCGCAAATCACGGTGCTGGAAAGTTGTTGAAGGGATAGCGAACGGAGCATCACTCAACGATCGAGGGAATCAGTCATCTGAAAGGATAATTATCAATTAACCTTAATAATAAAACCTCGAGCTGACAATTGCCCCAAAAGGGTCAGGTGCTCGTTTGTGAGCAAAAACAAAATACACATAAAGAGGACTAACTTATTCAGCATTTCTTGGACATGTTGAGGTAGTCCTTGTCAGCGATATCGAGCATGAGGCCGTTCACTGGCAGGAAGATCTTGTTACCCGAGTCAGACACCTGAATTAAACAATAATTTTATAGTTATACAGAATACAACAATAAGTAAAGTTTAAAATAGTAAGTACTCACAGTCTTGGCAATCTTCTGAGCGGCACGAATCTTACGCAGCTTCAGGAAACCGGGGTCGTTCTTCATGGCCTCTCCGAGCTAAACAAATATAATTAGCTCATTTTCCATTTAGTTTTAGCTAATACACGACAAAATTATAAAACTTCCTGACATATATGTGATAATTATGAGAGAAGAAATGCAAATTTTGAAGCGCAAATAATACCATCTTAGCGGACTCGGCTTCTCCCTCGGCCTGGACGATCTTCTCGAGACGCTGCTGCTTCGCGCGCTCGACGACGAACGAGGCACGCTGCGCCTCCTGGGCAGCGACTTGCTTGGCCTGAAATGGGAATTCATTACAAGCAGCAATCATTGAAACAAACGAGGAAAAATACTCCCAAAAGCGGGCAAAGAAAGAATAAATATGCAAGCAATCACTGACCTCAACGGCGGCAGAGTACTGCGGAGAGAAGGTCAGCTCAGTGAGGGAGACGTCATCGAGGATGAGGTTGAAGTCGAGGGCACGCTCGATCAGAGCCTTGCGCACCATCAGCGAGACCTGAACATTTGGATGAGCGAAGTGTTACGAAATACAGCCACGCACGATTTGTTTACTCATCTTGCCAGCTGATAAGATGGTCGATAGGAAAACAAAATAATATTTTTGAAGCCACGATTGAGAACGTAAACCTCCATTTTCCAAACTGATTTACACTAATGAGATGACCAACATCGGCTACGCAAATATTGTAAAACTAGCTTAGAAAAAACTGTTGTTATTATAAATAAATATGATTACCTGCTGGCGCTGGGTGATGAGCTGGGAGGCGTTGAACTTGGCGACGACGGACTTGAGCACCTCGTTGCAAATGGAGGGCAGCACGCGCTCCTCCCAGTTCTGGCCGAGCGTGCGGTAGATCTTCGTCAGATGGTTAGGGTCGGGCCGGGACAGCACACGCAGTCCGATGTTGACCATTTGCAAGTCCTTCGATCCGGTGGGAGAACGGATCTAAAAAAACTCTTTGAACACGTGAAAACTAAAAAAGGAAGCACTCCTGTGATGAAATCCTCCCAAACAAAAGAACCAAACGCGCAAGTAATAACCTGGTTGGGACGAGCGCGGATATCGTAGACGACCGGGTACTGGAACCAGGGGACGCGGAAGTGAAGTCCCTCCTTGTACACCTCCTCCGACAGTCCTCCGATTCTGTTGAACATGATGGCGCGGTGACCGGCATCAACTGTAAACAAAACATTCATAATAATCTTGAATTAGCATTAGCTAAAACGATGTTTTAGTTCCGGGGTGAATTAGCGAGCAAACAAATTAAATTTACCAGTGAACATGGCCTGGGCAGCTCCATAAGCGAGAGCTCCGGCTCCAATAAGTAGTCCAATTCCTGCTCCTGCCCCCTTGGCATTCTTCATGGCTTTTTGGAAAGCCTCCTTGCCCTGCTCTGCCATCTGAAAAAAAGAAAACAATCAATACAACGGTTCAAAACAAGGAATGTAACAAAAATCGCGAAAACTTTTCATCAGCAGTAAACTACAAACTACACTTTTTCTACAGTAATCAGGCAAAACACGCGGTGCGAAAGGCTGACTCCCGACAAGCGTCGTTTTGAATCGCAGACTCACTTTAATTTTGTGACGAGTGTGATTTTCTCGCTCTTTCGTTGTTATGCTTCGATAATCTGCGTAATACCATGTTTTTCCTATATTTTTCTCGATTTTGACGCCATTTCCGCATTGCCCATCGTGTGATAATTGTTTCTCCGTATTCACAACCTCTTTTTAGTTAGAATGACCGAGAAGCCTCGCAAGTACACCTTCGGTGTTTCCAAGAACACGGGGCTCTCGGCCATTGCGAACAAGATGTGGCTGCAGGGCAAGGAGGAGTTCGGTGTTCAGGTACCCAACCTTTCCTTTACCTTGGAACCCCAAATCAGAGTGGATTGCCATGGAATCACAGTCACAAGGGTGAGGGGTGACATCATACACGCTTGTTTGTTTCGTAACTGTTCTTAGGGTTAAGTGTAAGGCCAAGTAAGGGTAAACTAAGGTTTCCCCTGTGAAGTAAGTGTCATTCAAGAAGGACAAGCCAGTCGTCCTGGAGCGGAAGGGTCTGTCCGACGTGCTGGACAAGATAAAGAAGGACCAGGGCCAGCCGGCTTCCGTCGAATCGTCTAGCGACGCCTCCGGCCAGCCGACCTTCGTCTTCGGACAGAAGCTCTCCGAGAGGGTGCTCCAGGTTAGCGATCGAGATTTTCAAGAGTTTAACGAGGCTTTAATCTGCCCTGAGCCCAGCTCTATCGTGTTTCTTTTCATTAGTATAATTAACAAAAACATGTTTTGGGAAGTCAAAATACTGTATCTGAGTTTCCAATCTCTGTCGTAGACGATAGTAGATGGTGCTCTAGATTGGCAGGACGATCGATACATGTTGCTCATCTCTTGTTTAGTTTTGTTTGCATGTTGCTATTCTGGGCAATTCCGTGAAATGCAACTCGACCTTTGTTCATTTCCAAATTTCCTCTATTTGTAATTAGTTGGTCGATCAATGTGCAGGAGCAGATGATGGGAGAAGAGAGATTCAAAATGTACTACTTGACAGATTTGCCAATTCGAAACTACTTCCGAGCTGTTAGTACCGTTGAACCGCCAGTCAAAAGCCAATTCCATTGCAGCCAACGCACTCTGTTTCGTCGTCCGAACGGGGAGAGACAGCAGAGACGCTGTTCAAGACAGCTGCTGCTGCAGAGAAGCGAACGACCCTCGGAGATAACGTTAGTTCAAGTATTTCGATTGAAACATGGATTCTGCATGTTGATTGATCCCGTAGCAACTTTTTGAAAGACCTTTTCGAGTGGCGGATAGCACCCATAGTGTATTCATATAAGAAAAGGGTTTATCGTTTCGTTAGTTGCTTGGCGTTGGCTACTGCTGCACATCTTGGTCGTCCTTCTGACGATTCTTCTCATTCTCGTCCTGCTTGGACGATTCAGCACTCTGGTAGTTGCGAGCGAACTGGAATAGGTTACGGTAGGATATTGATTGAATTTGAGCGAGGTTACGGTAGATTGCCGTACCTTCTTCTTGTGGAACTGGGCGGCGATGTGGTTGAGCATGTTGTACGAGACGAGCGTGATCACGGGCAGAAACAGGCCTGAATTGTCAATATGGCTATCGCGAACTGATTTTTCTCCAGTTCATGATACTCCACGCACAGTTAGACTGTGCAAGGTCTATTTCTTGTTAGATTCTTGATGAATCTAACCTAGTTTGGAACCGAACGAACAATTAGAGATCAAACGCACACAGGATCTCCATCCATGGGTGAAACTCGCAGCCCTCGATGTAGTAGTATCGCCGGAACGGCTGCAGGTTGAGCTCGTCAGCCTCCGGCTGCTTGGGCAGCACGCGGAAGAGCTGCCAATGAGAGAATTAGTTGAGAATCATCAGTTCCTGGACTTTAATGCCATGGCGAGGTGTCCTAGCATCATATGTTTGCCTGAATTGGGCCGCTACGCCTATCAATAATAGTTTCAATTGCCCACGCTTCATGCTCGTCTTACTCGGCCTAACTAGTCTGCAGACATGGTGTTTCGAAGTAAAACAAATCTTGAATCAGATTTCCCACCGTCTTGTGGTCCTCGTAAACGTAGGTGTAGTTAGGCGCGCCGAAGAAGCGGAAGTCGTAGTAGACCATGGCGACCGCCCGCTATCCGCGCGATTGGCGAGAATGAGGAAGTCGATGGAAACGAGAGAGACTTTAATAAATACTTTATCCTCAACAAGCTTTGCATACAATAGATAGAAATTATTGTCGAATCTAATATCCGGGCGCGGTTCTGGGCGGAGGGCAGTGGTCGCATCCTCCTCCGGATCCGGAGCCTCCGTGGTCTCCTGCGGATCCAGCGCCTCCGGGATTTCCGGGGGCTCCGTCGGGTCCGGCATCTCCAGCGGGACCAGGGGGACCGGGCTGTGAATTTCCTCCAGTTCCAGGGTTTCCAGCCGGACCAGGGGGTCCAGCAGGGCCGGGAGGTCCCGCGGGTCCAGGGCCTCCGGGTAGTTCGATGGTTTGACCTGCAGGACCGGGAGCTCCGTCAGTTCCGGGTCCTCCGGGGTTGCCAGCGGGTCCGGGAGGGCCAGGAGGTCCAGCGGGACCGGGTCCACCTCCGGAAGATGAAGCTCCGGGGGCTCCGGGCTGTCCATCGGAACCAGCGGGTCCGGGTCCTCCAGCTGGTCCAGCGGGGCCTGGAGGGCAGTCGAAGCAGAAGTCTTCATGGGCCATAGCGTATCCACCTCCCATAGGTGCGTTCTCTCCGTTTGCTCCAGGAGATCCTGGGGATCCATCGTGACCGGGAGCTCCGTCGCTTCCGGGAGGGCCGGGAGGTCCAGCCTTGCCCATTCCGCAGGAGCAGCACGATCCTCCTCCTGCAGCTGCAGCACCGCTGGAGTAGGAAGAGCCTCCTCCACCACCTGCTGCGGCTGCTCCGGAGTACACTGGAAATGCAGTTTATAAAAATGTCACTCGATATGAGCCCGTTTGCGTAAGAGAAGAGCAACGCTCGGACAGGGTAAATGTCATGAACTAAGCCAAGACCTTTTTCAACACAGTCTAGGGTGCTTATTTGAATGGGCAATATCGCGTTTTATGCAAATCGATATTTGGCCGGGTACAAGAGGTCAAAGATCATGCAGTTTCGCACCTTTTTGAGTGTACAGCGGAAACTA